>JAUTXW010000852.1:0-261013 GCA_030620095.1 Kuschelorhynchus macadamiae | reverse complement strand
TAAAGATATACAAAATCAATAAAAACATGGCAATTTCCCAAATCATTAGTACGTGGAAAACTAAAATCAACCTGAGAACACAAAAAGAACACATCGAAACAGAAGAGATCTACATAGGACAGGGGTATATTCCAGGAGGTATTCACTCAGCGTTTTGTGGTTCTGCCTTGTGTCTCAATCCACTCTCAAACACACTGAATAGCACGAAAACATAAACACCAAAAAAATAACCTACACGAAATAAACCATCTCTAATAACATAAACACTCAGACACAAAGACACAGCTAAAGGAACTCGTTAAAATCACAAACAGTTACCCTTGGACATCAACACACTAGAATCTGGTACTAGTAAATGCAAGCTACTTCATATCAACAACGTCATACCTATTCTTACGTATTGGTATCATTATATGGTCACACACAGACATAGAAACTCACCATCGAAAACAAACTAACCTATAGACAATAATGAAGGCAGACAAGAATTATACACCGCTCGACCTGTCTCAAACGAGCCACGCACAGACGCACACAGTCACAACCAATCACGACTAGAAAAGATGAACACCTGGTCTGAAAAAACGTGATTACAAGCAGGGCAGCTATTCCCCGAAACAGAAGGCTTCCCGCTTGCCATCCAGGACAAAGTCATAACAACCAGAAACTACCAAATGCACATCATCGAGGACACAACCATTAAAGACGACAGGTGCAGGAGATGTCACCAACAGAGAGAAACGATCGATCACATAACGAGTGGATGTAGAATAATGGCCGGAACTGAATACACCGCGAGACACAACTCAGCAGCGAAAGGCGTTCATCAAGCATTAGCCACAACATACAAACTAACGGAGAACACAGACCCTTATTACCATTATTCACCAACATCCATACTTGAAAATGAAAACCACAAGCTCTACTGGGATATTAACATCCAAACAGAAAAAATAGTCCCGGCAAACAGACCCGATATTATCTTTTAATCCAAAAAAGAAAAGATCACTTATTTAATTTACATGGCTGTCGCCAACGATGAGAATATCCAACCGATATACAGTGAGACGATCACCAAATACATCGACTTGGCAATGGAAATAAAAAGTCTGTGGAAAAAGGAAAGAGTCATTATTGTTCCTCTCATCATATCAGCAACAAGCCTCACCCCAACAACGTTTACACCGCATTTGGATCAATTAGGACTTAATACATCACAGGAACATCCAGAAATCGGTCATTTTGAAAACATTTTTTTTTTCATTTTCACACAATAGTTTTTTTTGTTTTTTTTTGTACTGACTTGGTATAATCCCGTCGAAGAGAACTTAAGAAAATAATGAAAGGAGAAAAGACAAGGAAGTAAAGATAGACTTATTAAATACAGTATCTTATTGGTTGCATGTAATAAATATTTCATATTAACTCCTTTAAATTATTAATGAAATTATTGATTTTTTCGCCATTTTTTAAAAGTACTTTTAACTTTATTTATTAAACATGGAATACGAGAATGATTTTTTAAATAGATTGTTATGGGTAGGGACTGTTAAAATGTGTTTTTTGCGAATATTAATATTGTGTACGTTTGTTCGGTATGTGAGTTTACCGTGTAAGTATGGAGAGGACTTATGTTTAATTATTTTATTGAAAAAGCAAAGTGAATGTAAAATACGGCTGCTATAGATGTTAAGCCAGGCATGCTCAGTTAGTTTATAATGTGTGATTTCGTTTAATAACAAAAATGAAGCAAATACACGAGTTTTGGATTTTTTTCAATTCTTCGACTCTCAATTAAATCTAGAAATGACCCATAAATATTGTCGCAAATATTAAAATCAAAACTAACGAGTTGCATAAAGTTTTTTTGGTATTTTGACTAAGGTAATGCCTGTGAGGGTACAGCATTTTTAAAGAAGAGTATGCTCTTTTCCGACTCTATGTAGTGTGCTGCCTAAATTTTAGTTTGATATCCAATACAAGACCTAAGTTTTTTGCATATTGTTTAAAGTTTATAGGTTCTGAGCCAATTGATAGTTGAATATGTTACTCTAAGTTACGCAAATTATCGGCACAGAAAAGTAAAGCTTTATATTTGGTTGGATTAATTCTAGGCAAATAATCAATGGAAATCTTCATTAAACCTTCTAGGTCTTGATTAAGTTGAGTTCCACAAAATCTTCTTTTAAAATGGCAAGAAGTAGATCATGATGAAGAATATCGAAGGCTTTCGTGTAATCGAGCAGAATCAGTACTGTGGCCTGACTTTTGTCTAACACTCTCACTACGTCATCTGTTACATCGGACAGTGCAGTTGAGCAACTCAAGCCTTGTCTAAAACCAGATTGTTTAGCAGGTATAAGCTAATGTTGTATGATATATTCATCAATTTGAACCCGCAATACTTTTTCAAGGATTTTTGGGTATAGGGAGTATCAATATAGACCTTAAGTGTGAAGATTCAATAGGGTTGCTAATTTTTGGTAACGGAAGTACGAATGCCGACTTCCACGATTTTTGAAATAATGACTAGGATAAAAAATAATAATATGAATAATGTGTGGTATAATAAATAAACATAAAATTATCAGCGTTATTTATATTGTCAGAACCAAAAGTTTTATAGATTTTAATTTTCAGAGACTAAATTTTCTTCTTAAATGGAAAACGTTCAGCCAAATGAACACTATTAATTTTATAGAAATAAAGTAAGTCTTGGTTTACAATTCTATTACCAAGAATTTGAATAAAGAAACCATTAAGATCATTTACTTTCTTTAGATTATTGGGAATTAGATTACTTTTTTTATTTATGACACTTATGACGCCTTTTTTTAATTCATTTCATTTTTCTTTAGAGTTACAATTTTAAAATTTATTATCTAGATAAACTCTTTTTTCTTTTCAGATAGCTGATATAGTATAATTCCTGAGCTGAGCTGAATATAGGCTGAGCTGTTTATAATAGTTTCAATGTTCTTGATTTTTACTTCGACGATAGTGGTTTAAGACTAGATTTTTAACGTTATTTAATATTTTAATATTACCAGTTATCCAAGGGCTATAAAGCCTATTTTTCCCGTTTTTTTTTTAAATTATGAGTGCGGCAAATCAAATAGGGTTATTAAGCTATTAGTGAGTAGTTCTATTTTTTGATCTATGTTATTTCAATTATAAAAATTAATAAAAGGAATATTTTCTAGATCAGTTTGAAATGCTCCATATTTATATTTTTTAAAGGTCTATATATATATATATATATATATATATATATATATATATATATATATAAAATGTTTTCATTATTATTTTTAATATTTCAAATGCAGTAGATAAGCAAATAATCAGAAATATTGATATCTTTTACGCCAGAATCCTGTATTTAATCAGCATTGCAACCAATTAAATCGAGCAAATTAGAACTATTATTAGATACTCTAGTATGCTGTGATATTATTTGACTTAGCCCAAAAGCTTCCAAAATATTTTCTAATTGTACTACTATTTTAGTGTCAATATTAAGAAAATTTATGTTAAAATCGCCTAAACAAATTATTATGTCAGTCACAGCGAAAAACTCTGATACTTTGCAGAGTCCAATATATATTTTCATTCCCGTGAAGAATTTTGAGCCAAATTTGCTCTGTCCATTCCCTGCATTCGCTAAAGAATATTGAATAATTTATTAGGTTACTTTTAATATAACCGCCCACTCTACCTCCACATATTTAAAAAATTTATTTGGTCGTAGTTTATCTCTATATCTCACCTAATGATTGCAAAAAGTTTAAAATTAATCTAATAAGTAGTTTTTACAGGCTGATTTATTAAATATTTTATTAGGCCGCCATTTTGTTTTGCTATCTTATATTCACACCAAAATGTTACCAGTTTATTCCTATGTAATACTTGACTTTTGTGCAAAATTTCAGATAAATTGGATAATTAGATTTTTTAATTAGGCCGCCATCTTGTTCCGGCAAATTGATTTTTACCAAAATATTATCATGTCATCCCCATATGACCCTTAATTTTTGACTAAAATTTGAATGATAAATAGTTTTAAGCTATACAGCGAACTGACAGCTAGACACATAAACCGACAGAGGGACCGAAGGAATTGATAACGCATATTTTTTTGGACATCTAGAGACCCTAAGATCTGAAGATAGGTGAAACCTGAGACGTTTATTTCTTTCACCATTACAAACGTTTTATTTGGCCGGCATTTTGTTCCGCCACCCTGAATTAGTACCACAATTTTACTAGTTCATCTCTGTACCACAATTAGCTATGGCACCCAATTTGAAATCAGTAAATAGTTTGTTCGGCTGAATTTTTAAATATTTTATTAAGCCGCCATTTTGGTTCGTCACCTTAGATTCGTACCAAAATTTTACCAGTTGATTCCTGCATAATATTTGATTTTTGTGCAAAATTTGCAATAAATGGGATAAGTAGTTTTTTTAGTAATAATTTTTTAACGTTTCACTACGCTGTCATTTTGCTTTGCCATACTGGATTTTTACCAAAATATTACCAGGTCATCCTTATATGACCCCTTATTTTTCACTAAAAGTTTGAGTCAAACGGATAAGTAGTTGGTTAGCTATCCCTCGGACAGACAGGCCAACGGAATTGAGAAAACATACACGTACACAGTACTTTCCTTTTACGAGTGAAGTAAAAATACTAAGAAAAGGGACTTTAAAGAGTTAAAAATTTTAAGAAGTTATAAAATTACCTTTCGTACATATTGTATTTTAATAAAATTGGGCTGCTTTCATGATTTTTTGTGTATCTCATGACCTCTGTAAATATTTTCCGAGCTATCAAGTAAATACCATATATTCGGACCAGTAACAGTTAATAGCAGTTAACCTAAAAAGAAACTTTTCATATCTATTTCGTCCGTGTATTTTATGAACCCGGTTTTGATGTCGCCGTCGCTCCATAGTTTCCCCTTTAAAACATTCTACAGTTACTTATAAAAAAAAGTTTAAAATACTTTTAATGTCAAATAACCTTTTTTAAATATTGTTTATATTAAATCTACTACGAAATTATTATTTTACCTAATTTTAACACAACATTTTCTCAATATAATAATGCGATTACTTTCTACTAGCAAGTAACAAAGAATAAAACCCGACGCGGATGCTTTCAAGCCTTTTTATTTTCATCTATAGGTATTGGCAATGGATAAATCATTTTCTTATAAATAGAATATCGGAAAATGGCTTTTACCTTGAGACCATTTTCTCTTTAGAAATTTTAGAGTGGTATTGAGCACAAAATATAGTTTGAGATTAAAAACGAACATTATTAGAAAGGTAAATAATACGGTTTATGCAAGGGTCCTCCTTCCAATCCAAGGTAGCAATTGGACTAAGGACTAATAAGGAGAAGGATTTCATGATTTGTTGCCTGTAATGTTTTGCAGAATTAGGTGTTTTTAAGACAACGACAAATCTAAAAACTTAAATGCAAATTTAGTGAAACTAAAAATCAGTCAGGAATGCGATTGTCTTGCTTCTCTTATGGAATACTACGTGTCCAAATTTCTCTCAAATAAACAAAATAACTATACGTTATTGGCTTAGGGCTGCGCGAAGAGCTCGAGGTATAAAAAAAAATTTGAAGCCCCCACCTCAAATAAAATAGACATGCATGAATTTAGCCCCCCCCCTTGCGGAAATGCTCAAAATGTGGCCTCCTCCCTTCGTACGGCCCTGTATTCTCTAGTAATATATAAATACAAGTGAAACTCTCATGAGTCCAACTATTAAGACAGAAACATAGAAAAAAAAGAAACTTCATAAAATAGACCCTAGCAATTAACAAGTAATAGGCTGTTTTAGGCTCATTTTATTAGGGGATTGTTTTCTAAATTTAGGTGCCTTCAACTGTTAATTCGGACAAGCATCTAGAAATGACCTTATGTCGAAGAAGAACTGGGTAATCAAAGCCCTCGGATCAAAAGAATTGAAGTAGTTTAAAACCTTCTGGAAACGACTCCCAGATATGAAGAAACTAAAAGTCAACCGCGAGCCCGGAAATCTCAGAAAACTTGATTGAATGGCACTATTCAGGAAATATCTTAGAGCCAACCCTCCGTATCATAAAAAATCCGGCCGATTTAAATCGAGAAAAGTTTTTCAATGGTTCACACATAAGGGGAAATTGCATGCAGTATTATATATCATTTGCAAGCCTTCCGCCGCTGCAATATTCTGTTAAAGATATAAGAGTTATTTATTAGCTTCAATGTGCTTTAATTATATATATATATATATATATATATATATATATATATATATATATATATACAGGGTGATTCATGAGGAAATGTAAATACTTCAGGTACATATTCAGGTCCAAAAAATTAACATAAAAGTCTATATAAATAAGTGTCCGCAAGGCCTTAGTTCTCGAGATACAGGGTGTTAAAGTTTTTATTTAATTTTCCTATTTTTTAAATAAAATCTATGATAGTGTAAATAATGGAGGGAAAATTGATATACGGGGGTTCTTTGGTATGACAAATTCGAATCTAATATTAGTATTGCTCTTACTTGTAGGGGGGCGCCACCTACATGTCTTTCTACTCCTTCGAACAATCACAACTTTTTGGTACAGTCTTGTATTACATTTTTGAGTAAAACAAATTATTCCCTTGCCATTTCTACGTCATAAAGGTATACCTGTTAAAAGTGGATTCGAGCAACCGTTTTCGAGATATTTGGATTTAAAACAATTTCGGCGCATGTAATTTTTTATCGCAAAATTTTAAATGTAAGGTATTTAATTTTTATTAAAATTGTTATTATTAAGTTGTTTTTAATAAAATCTAGGTTACGTTTTATAATTTTCAAAAATTCCCCTATTTGCTTCTAAGCACAGGTCAGCTCTATGGTGTATAGCTCGGGTTGCTCTGTGGATACATTCGGGCGCATTTCTTAGTGTTTGTGCTGCGTTTGTTATCCGATCCAATAATGCTTCTCTTGTATTTACTTTAGTGGAATATACCAGTGATTTGAACCATCCCCAAAGACAATAATCCAAAGGATTAAAGTCTGGCGATCTAGGTGGCCAATTAAACGGACCTTCCCGACCAATCCATCGGTTTGGAAAGTTTTGGTTTAAAAAATCTCTTACAAGTAAACTGTAGTGTGCAGGGGCTCCATCATGCTGCAAATACATGTTTTGTCTTACATTAAGGGGAACATCTTCTAATAGATTTCGCAAGTGATTTTCAAGAAAGTTTAAATATTTGTCTCCTGTAAGACTACCGTCGATTATAAATGGACCAATTAAATGACCATTTAATATTCCACACCACACATTAATGCTAAATTTATGTTGGAAATTATGTTCTACTGTAGCGTGAGGATTTTCATAGGACCACCGGTGTTCATTGTGAAGATTATTTATACCATCACGCGTGAACTGTGCTTCATCAGTGAACAAAACATAACTATACAACCTTCGATTCCACAATTGCATTCTTAACTCAAAATCACCCTCCTGCAAATGTTGAGCCCGTTGTAAATGAAATGGGTATAAACAATTAATGTGAAGATTTCTCCAAGCAGACGATTGTGTAATTTGATAAGTATCTGCAATCCGCCTAGTGCTTATGCTTGGATATGCTTGGATCATTTTCGACGGCATTGAGTATAGCCTCTTCTACTTCAACGTTGGGTCCCGATTCCCTTTCAGATACAATTTTCGCACTTGGAAACATCCCAGATTCTCCAGCAGTAGTGAAAACTTGTTGGAAAACTCTTCTATCTGGCACCCTTCTATCTCGAAAACGAGGCTGGTACTCCACGACTGCTTGAATTGCGACCCCACTGCAGAAGCCATAGACGAATATCATATCTGCATATTCACGACGCAAGAATATCACAGGCATAATGACGTATTTAGATCTAAAGTTTCCTAAATGATTATTATCAGATAATAAAAGTTATGAACAGAAATTGACAGTGACAAAATTTGATCTTATTATTAACTGACATTACTATTGCTAAGTAACAGGAAAAACGATGAGAACACCAACCAGCAGTTGTTCTGTCAGGCAAGGCACACTTCTATTTTTTTACAATACATGCCTACTTTATGAGAATTTGGCAAAAAAAATCACATGCACCGAAACTGTTTTAAATCCAAAAACGGTTGCTCGTATACACTTTTAACAGGTATACCTTTTTTACGTAGAAATGGCAAGGGAATAATTTGTTTTGCTCAAAAATGTAATACAAGACTGTACCAAAAAGAGCAATACTAATATTAGATTCGAATTTGTCATACCAAAAAACCCCCGTATATCAATTTTCACTCCATTATTTATATTATCATAGATTTTATTTAAAAAATAGGAAAATTAAATAAAAACTTTAATACCCTGTATCTCGAGAACTAAGGCCTTGCGGACACTTATTTATATAGACTTATGTTTATTTTTTGGTCCTGAATATGTACCTGAAGTATTGAAATTTCCTCATTAATCACCCTGTATATATATATATATATATATATATATATATATATATATATATATATATATATATATGTGGTGGTAATATGTTTCTCAACTGGAACGTTGTGGTACGATGCATTATCAATAACCAAACTGACCTTTCGGGTATACTTGGCATATAGCATATTGGCATATATAGCATATATTTGGGTATATTTGGCAGAAGTTGTTTCTCAACCCATGTCATGAAATTTTTTTAGTTCAACTCGTCATGATAATCCTCTGTTTTAGTTCCTGAAAAAATATATATTACCGATTTAAAAGCAAGGAATTAAAATAATTAAACTGAATACCTGATTTAAAGATGCCCACAAAACCATTTTCGCCTCCAGCATGAACTTTTATCAAGCGTTGCCCTTTGGAAATTGGTTTCTTAAGGCATTTGTCGCTATCGTCATACCAGCCTTTGTCCTGCACATGGCTACTGTGTATATATGTTTCGTCTGTGTAGATAATATTGTGGCCCTCATTGCGGTACTCTACCATCTTTTTTAAAAATGTTATACGTTTGGCACGTATATCAAACGACACTTTCATCTTACTAGGGAAGTAAATACTAAATAGGATTTTTAAATATAGTTCATACAAAATAAAACCCATTGCACGTCACAATATCAACATCAGTAAATTTCATTAGAATAGACATGGTGTCATTGATGACGTAGAAGGGTTTTAGTTTTGTATGAATTATATATTGATTTCATAGTACATTTTTTAATTAAGTTAATTTTTGTTTATTTATTTAAGTACTCCTAATCGCAAATATAAATCCATATAAATATAATATTTAATAAAATAATATCAAGTTGGATTACGACAATGTATCAACTATAATTTTCATCCCAATATTCATAAATTCCAGGCAGGACACACTTATGAATATGCACCCGTCGAATTATTTTGCAATTTTGTCGTATAGCCCATGATGGCTATCATTTGGACCATGAAATAAATATAAATCAGCAGTGCACGCCTTTGACGCTGCATGGGGAAGATTGGAGAGAGCTCGCAATAGTTGCGAGCTTTATTTAGTATGACCGTCACAGCACATTCTTCTATGGTTCTTACTTACATTCGAATTTTTTTGAAAAAATTAAATCCAGGATAATTAAATAGAAGTAGGTGTGTCCTTCTTCGACCATTTTTTGACGCAAATGCCGTCGCATATATTTTTTTCTCCACAAAATAGCTCTGTACTTCCTTGCATTGATCCTTCGTAGCACAAATTTTTAAGGTCGGACATTCTAATATTTTCGTGTTTTAAATTATTTAGTCATTTTAATTTTCTACGATACTCCCTCGTATTCTGCATATTACTCCAGCCAATAGGCGATGTATCTTGTTGCAGCGGAGTCTAAACTTTCTTTGTTTCTCTATAGGCAAATGTAATAGGCGTTCTTGTCGCACGAGTACGGCGTGGCATGGTGGTACAGAGGCATGCATTGATCTTTTTTGTCTCAATGAAATCTATCCACCCAGAAATTCGGAAAACCTGTTCGGGGACCGTTGTGGGAGACAATGAAGTAGGAGAGAGTTCCAGAAAAAAACTCGTAGAATTCGTGCAGTCTTAGGCCGTGGACAAGGTCGTGGGTTTTCCACCTCGTTAAACCAAGAACTGATAGCTATTTAAAATGTAATATAACTTTATATTACAGTCATTAAGTCTAACAATTTTTTTTTTTAATTTCACTCAAATTTTTTGAATAACCTTATCATTTATAATTAATGATTTTACATTTTCATAATAAATTTGGATATGTAAAGTTTAATTATTATTTTCTATTTCAAAACGATAAAATCTTTAAAACTAATTTCAGAAGAAAGACTGTCAGCAAGGTCCAACTCATAACACGGCAGCATAGTCTTTACCTTTTATGTTGCGGATGACGCCCTAATAAAAACTTATATTAGCTGCATGTTGTGAGGCGTGTTATCTGAGAGGACTATAAATTACATTCATTTTTCGAGAAGGACAGAACAAATAAATAAACTGACTAAAAAATTTATACTAAATAATGTATACATACATATATATATATATATATATATATATATATATATATATATATATATATATAAAGCTCAGGTTAGTGGGGATGCAGTATATATATATAAAATGCCAAAT
Source organism: Kuschelorhynchus macadamiae (assembly GCA_030620095.1). Classification (NCBI taxonomy): domain Eukaryota; kingdom Metazoa; phylum Arthropoda; class Insecta; order Coleoptera; family Curculionidae; genus Kuschelorhynchus; species Kuschelorhynchus macadamiae. The sequence continues at coordinate 250,343 of JAUTXW010000852.1, read as the reverse complement.
AAAGGAGTGGAACCCTTTAATGTCTTGTCAAGCTTTCGGGATTCATTTATCCCTTCCTCAGGACTTTTCTACAAATAATTAAAAAAAAAGGAAAGAAGTTAGAAACTAACTAATAAGTATAATAAGTTTAAACTAACCAATGTGGGTTTTCTATTAAAACAAAAACATATGTATACAATGCTTAACCTAATTAGATCTAATTTGTAAAAATGTATACATAGTAATATGTTTATTTTACAATGATAATTAATTAAGAGGATAAGTGCGAAAGGTCGCGAAGAACCTTAAAAGTATAATAGTTGCTCTGTAGTAGTTGTAAAATAATTAATTATCTAGACAATAGCAATATAAAGACAAAATGGGAAATAATTTATGTAATAATATTAGTGTTCTAAAGGTATCAATGACATTTATAATATGGAAAGTTATAAACTACATTTTAAATACCACTGATATCATTACAACTAATATTATTACATACATTATTTCCCATTTTGTCTTTATATTGCTATTATCTGGAAAATTAAATATTTTACAACTATTGCAGGGCAACTATTATACTTTTAAGGTTCTTCGCGACCTTTCACACGTATCCTTTTAGTTAATTATCACTATAAAATAAACATATTACTATGTATACATTTTACAAATTAGATAAAATTCGGTTGAGCATTGTATACTCACCCATGTAAGGTAGGCAGCCCGTCATCCTTCTGTGTTGTGCCTTCAAACTACCAATTTAGTATACTCTCTCTGTCTCTTTCTTTATGTTAAAAATAATATTTCTATCTCTTTCATTCACGCCACGTCTACTTTTGTGTTCAAAATTCCCCTAAAAAACGTGTTTGCTAGTTAATAAAATGTTTTTAATTTCATTTTTCGCTAGCAATGCTTTAAAATGAATTATATTTCACCACGGCGTAAATCAGTTTTTTATACTTAATGAAACCGTGTAATATAATACCCCATTCAAAAAAATAACCATATTTTATCTACTAGTCAGACTTAATTCCAAGCCGAAGCTTGATTGTGAAAGTTTTTTAAATCATAGCCTCTTACCACGCGAGGTTTGGTCTGAAAGTTGCCGGAAAACGTGTTAGTTTCAAATAATTTGACGCTAAACATAAAAATCCAAAAATAGAAGTTTTATGAACGTGCTCGCAAAAGTTAGATATGAGAAATTGCACTTTACTACATGATCAAAGACGATAATTTTAAAATTTAGACATCAAAACTTATAGTAATTGGAACCAAAAAAGACTTTTGAAATTGAAGGCAAAATATTCCACTCAGAAGGCACTAGAGAGTAGGTCCTGTGAATTTGTTTTAAATTTGCATATTATAGAATTAGTGGTATTATTTATCGAAAGAAAAAAACTAAGCAGTGCAATGATGGTTTTGGCGTTAGGGTCACTCATATAATTAAGAGTCGAAATTTTCACTATTGTATATTCTTTACTAAATCCTTTCTATAAAAACAAATTTTTCCTGAAAAATAGCTACATATAGTTTTACTATTTAAAAAGCAGTCGTAAAATAATATATTGTTAAATTAATAACAATCAAACAAGGCGCTCGGAATTCTAAAGCCATTACTTCCCTCGTAAAACGGAAGTATTTTAATCGTGAAAAAATCACCCTCCGAGATATTTTCAGATCTTTACGTGTCAGGGTCCCTAGATGCCGAAAAATATGTTTTTTCCATTCCGTCTCTTTGTCGGTCTTTCGGTCTGTCTGTTCGCGGCATCGCTAAAAAACCACTTACCCGATTGCCTTCAAATTTTAATAAAAAATTAAGGGCCATATGGGGATGATATGGTAATATTTTGGCAAAAATGCAATATGGCGAAACAAACTGGCAGCATAGTGAAATGTTAAAAAAATATTACTAAAAAACTAGTAATTTATCTAAAATTTTGCTAAAAATCAAGTTTTATGCAGGAATCAACTTTTAACAAATTTATCTCAAAATTTTGGTATGGAACCAAATGGCGGCTGAATAAAATATTTAAAAATCCAGCTTGAAAAACTAATTAATGTCTGGATGGAATCACATTCCGAGGTTTCGCCTTCGATTGCACGAGACATCTTCAGGGATCTTTATTTCACGAGAATGGAACACTTCAGTGCGTCTGCGTCTGATAGTTTGTCTGTCTGTTTAAACTTTAGTCAAAAATTTAGGGTCGTATAGGGATGACCTGGTAATATTTTGGTAAAAATCCAATATGCCGAAACAAGATGGCGGCCTAGTGAAAAATTATTACTAAAAAGACTAATTATCCAATTTCCTCAAATTTTGCACAAAAATCAAGTGTTACAGAAGAATAAACGAATAACATTTTGGTAGAAATATAAGCAAATGGCGGACGAATAAAATATTTAAAAAATCGACTGAAAAAACTGCGTATTAGATTAATTTTAAATTTTGTGTAAGCATTAAGTGTGATATAGAGATAAACTAGTAAAATTGTCTACGAATTCAAGATGGGGACCAAATAATTTTTACTTCCCTCGTTATCTTTACGTTTCAGGATCCTTGTGTGCCGAAAATCACGTTTCCTCAATTCCGTCGGTCTGTATGTCGGTCCGTCTTTTCGCAGCATAGCTCAACAACTACTTACCCGATTGACTCTAAATTATTGGTCAAAACCAATATAGCAAAACAAAATGACGGCCTTGTCAAATATTAAAAAATGTTTTACTAAAAAACTATTTCTCCAATTTATCTCATATTTTGCACAAAAATCAAGTATTATTTAGAAATCAACTGGTAAAATTTTGGTACGAATCCAAAATGGCGACTTAATAAAATATTTAAAAATTCAGCATGAAAAAAGTACTTAATCCGGTGATTTCAAATTGTGGTATAGAGAAGAACTAGTAAAAGTGTGGTAGTAATTCAAGGTGGTGGAACAAAATGGCAGCCAATTAAAATATTTATAAGCCTGAAACCCTCTCAGGTTTTATATAATTTCAGGTTTTGGCGTCCCTAAATGCCAAAAAATATTTTTATCAATTCCGTCAGTACATCTGTCTGTCTGTCAATTCGCGGTATAGCTTTAAAACTACGCATCAGAGTGACCCCAAATGTTAAACAAAAATTAAGGCTCACATGGGTATGACCTGGTAATATATATATATATATATATATATATATATATATATATATATATATATACATACGTAAGATAGTAAAATAAAATGGCGGCCGAACAAAATATTTAAAAAATCGGCCTGAAAAAATTACTCATTAAGTGTGATATTGAGATAAACTGGTAATGTTGTGGTACGAATTCAAGATGCCGACCAAATATATTTTTTTTTAAATCAACGCAACAAGAATCTTATTCAATTGAGTGTGATAAGGATAAACTGGTACAAATTCAACTTGACGTGACAAAATTGCAGTATATGTAAAAAACACTTATTGAATTTGTTTTAAATTATGCCCAAAAATCAAGTATGGCATATGTAAAAACTATTCTTTCCCTACATAAGAAGATCAATCACTTATGCCGTATTATAATATAAATAATCAAATCCTGTCATTATAAATATAATTCAATTTTATTAAAATTACTAAAATTTTAGTAATACACATTTTTTTGTCGCCTTAACGATCCGATCATTTTGAACGACTATTTTTAATGAAATATTTATTTGATAAATATGTTTTTATTTGATTTATTCAAATGAATTCCGTTCATTTTAAAAAAGAATAATTAAAGGCCCTCTCACAATTTTTATAAAAAATGGCTTTCAGTATTTTTTTCTTGAAATTTCGATGTCAAATTTCTTTGTGAGTATTTTTAAGCATGTAATAATCTCTCTCAATAATAATATAATCTTACATGGTTTACTGCTAGTTTTTAATTTTCTGTTCGTTATTTTATTTATATTAGTGCTATGCTTAGATAGGTTAGTCACTAATTGTTTGAAGTCTTTATTCTAAATATCATTTTTTTTTATTTTTGGCAGGGCCCCCGCAAGCGTTATCAACTGCTGAGCATCGTAAATATTTTAACGCTTCATATAAATTTGGGTATGCGGATGTTTGTTTTTCGAGATATAGGATGTTAAAGTTTTACAACAAATTTTCATTTTTTTAATAACTCCTAAATGGTAAGAGGTTTTTGATTAAGATTTGTTACAACCTTATAGATATTTAAAGACTACATTTTTACAGTATTCAATAATTTTCACTTCATTCATAGGCATAGGTATGGGGAAACCATCCCTGACTTTCTTAATAAAAATAGTATACCACTCATTTTTTTATAAAAACTACTAGCTTTATCGTTTAGGGATAATAAAAATATACAAAAAATTTTAGGATATCACAAGTCGTTTTCGAGAAAAAAAATCTATTTTGATTTACGCCTGTGGCACCTTTGGTCTAGTTTTAGTTGGAATTAGAATTGCACAAAACGCTACAAAAGCGATTACTTTAATCATTCCAAGAAAAATGTTTTAATTAATATCTGCAAATGCCCTATTTTTGAAATACAGGATGTTAAAATTTAGAACAATTTTTTTTTTAATTTAGCATCCTGTATCTCAAAAAAATGATCCAAAGAAATGACTCTTGTAGAGTCTTGAGTTGTTCTGATTTCAACTAAAACTGGATCAAAAATATCAGAGGCATGGATAAAAAGAGAATTTGTTTTTTTTTTCTCGAAAAAGAAAATTTATTGATCACAAATTACTAAAAGGCATTTTTTATATTTTTTGTCTTGCGCTAGAAGACAAAACAAGTAGTTTTTAAAAAAATAATTGGCGTACTATTTTTTTTTTAAGTCAAGGAAGGTTACCCGTGGTTAAAGTAAAAACTTCTTGCTTTGCTCAAAATCTTAATTAAATAGCTCTTTTGTTTTGGTATAACTAAATAAAGTCATAAATAATTGTTTTTAGATTTAAAACATCTGTGTTCATACGAAAATTTCGTCTTATTTTCTTCCTTTAAATATTGGCGCATGTTTTTTTTTTTTTGAAACACCCAGGTATATTTGATTTTAATTTTGTAATGAAACAACAGATATTTCAAAAACTAAAATTTAATGCGTTGTTAAAGGATTACAAATGACGGCCAAGTGAAATGTTAAAAGAATTATTTCTAAAAAAAATATTTTACCAATTTACCAGAGAAATTTTGCACAAAAATCAAGTATTACGTAGGAATGAAACGAAAAATGTTTGTATCAATTCAAGACGGCGAAACAAATTGTTAAAGATATTATTACCTAAACACTACCTACTTATTTAATATACCTAGAATGTTGCACATAAATCAAGTTTTATGCAGGAACGAACTAGTAAAATTTTAGTACGATATTTCAAAAATTAGCCCGAAAAACCGTTTATTAAATTGATTTCAATTTTTGTGCCAGATTTAAGTGTGATGTAGAAATTCTGATAAAATCGTGGTATCAATTCAAGATGGAGGAATAAAATGGCGGCAAAATAAAATGTTTGTGTTCTAGAAAAAAAATCACACTCCCGGGGTCTTTACGTTTTAGTGTCCCTAGATGGCCAAAAAAACATGTTTCTCAATTCCATTGGTCTGTTTGTCTGTCTGCATGTCAGTTCACGGCATAGCTGGAGAATGTACCGGATTGACTAAAAATTTTCGTCGAGAGTCAGGGCCATATTGGGGATGACCTGGTAATATTTTGGTAAAAATCCAATATGATGGAACAACATAGTTGCCTAATTATCCAATTTACCTCAAATGGTGCACAAAAATCAAGTATTAGATTGAACTAGTAACATTTTGGTTCGAATACAAGACGGCAAAATAAAATGACGTATAATAAAATTTAAAAAATCGGCCTGAAAAAACTGCTTATTAATTTTATTTCAAATTTGGTTCAAGAATTATATAAGACATATAAATAAACTGGTAAAAATTGTAGTACGAATTCAAGATGGAGGAATAAAATAGCGGCGAATTAAACTGTTAGAAATATTAATTAAAAATACCTCTTATTCAATGGACTTTAACGTTTGCACAATAAATGGATATGATATATTGGTACAATGATAAAATTTTCGTATGAATTCAACATGACGCAACAAAATGAATGGAATTTTTAAAAAATACGAGTAAAAACATGCCTATTTAATAATTTTGTTAGGTAAATACATACATCGGCACATCTGCATGTACATTTCATATATATATATATATATATATATATATATATATATATATATATATATATATATAAAAAAAGCAACTGTATTGAATTTTGTTTAACTGCAAAAGTTTATTTATATAAAGGTTTTCTACAGTTTATATAAACTACCACACAATTCCCAATTAAAATTCATTGTTTAAAAATAAATCGCTTCCAATGAAGCGAAATAAAAATTATAGCCAAGATAACATTTCTTTTATGTTTACTTATCATTTCAAGATTTAAATAATATATTTTATACATAATACATTTTTCAAATTTCTCCTTTGTTTAGAATTCCTATAATACCAGTTATATTTTATAAAAGAATAGGGGTACGTTTTTTGACCGCCTTAAAAAAGGTTTTATACTGGAAATTTATTTATTTCAAGATGAATATATATATATATATATATATATATATATATATATATATATATATATATATATATATATATATATATATATATATATATATATATATATATATATATATATATATATATATATATATATATATATATATATATATATATATATATATATATATATATATATATATATATATATATATATATATATATATATATATATATATATATATATATATATATATATATATATATATATATATATATATATATATATATATATATATATATATATATATATATATATATATATATATATATATATATATATATATACGCTGAAGGCCACGTGCAAGCGATGACCTTCCAATCCCTAAACAGAAAAAATACGAATCGCTCCCACTTTAGAGACTGTCGAGATTTATTTTCCCTAATACAAGACCTGCAACGACTTAGGCAATTGTCAAAGGAATCACCCCTTACCGTCTTTAGCTGGCTTCAAGTGCTAAATGCAAAAATACATGCAAATATTCAAAAATCAATTAGCCTTAGTACTGACCAAAAATGGTCGTAAATACTTTATTAACAGCGCTCGAACCGCGATTAGGTCAACTCATTCGTGCGGGAAATCCAGCCAACGTTTGGGAAGCCCATTTACGAACTAGAAGAGAACTTCAGTTATCATATTTTGAGACCCAAAAACAAGACCCACTTTACCTATAAGAAAACCACAGTCACAACCCATGAGATGTTCGGGGTTCCCAAGACCATATCAACACCATACACCGAACACATCTCAACAGTACAGCAATCATAACCAAAATCAATTTAGACCTCAACAAGCCAGCGGTTTCCCGCAAAGCCAATAGAAAGCCCAACAGTATAATAATCCACCACAATATCGCCTTCCAATAATTAATAAAAACTCAAATTTCCATCCTAATCAACAAAGGATATACCATGTCAACTCTAGCGATTATTTGTATAATGAAGCTTCTAATGAAATCTACCATAACGATTATGAATATCAAAACTATGATTGTCAACAAGATTATCCCAGCCAAGATTACGATTTCGTTCAGTACCCAAAAGAGTCAAGAGATCATACAAATCATCAGGATTTTCTTCCTCTCCCAGTGAACCAACACCCCCCAGACCAAAACTACCCGGAAATAGACCCCTTAGTAAAAATCCAAACTCAGATACAAACAATGAACCTAGACGATATGAACCTCGATCTAAACTTCCCTAACAGACATTTCTTTAAGCCCCTTTCTCACTGTAAATTTTAAAAACTTATATTACATCAAAGATGCCACTGAAAAATATAAGTTACTTATGGATTCTGGCGGGGAAATTTCCATTTTTAAAGAAAAAACCGTTCGAAACTTTTGGCAAATGTCACCCGAAAACGTAACCGTTCAAGGGGTTACTGATCAAAAACTCTCTATCAATGAATCAACCCTTGTCCCTTTTGCTAGTAGCGATCCTCATAAAATCTATCTTTATAATTTAGATATTGATTGCAACGGTATTGTGTGCCTAGATTTCTTAGAGCATTACGATTGTGTAATAGATTTAAAATCAAAGAAATTAGTTGCCAGTTTTAAAACACTTCCATTATTTAAAGTAGACAGCGAACAAAAAAAACGAAAATATTATCTTAAATAATAATTGCAACAAAATTTTGATAGAAGCTAGGACAGAATGAATTTTTAAATTAAAATGCGATCTTGCTAACACCGACGCTTTGCTAGTTGCGCAAGAAAGAGACAAAGCTAGGCTCCCACACGCTTTAGTGCGAGTAAATGAACACGCTGAATTTTTTATCTCAATCGTCAATAGCAATGCGATAGCAAAAAACATTGATCTCAGATATATCATTAGACCCGATAAATGACACCTCTGACATAATCTATAACTTGAAAACAGAACAAAATTTAAAAGAAGGTTATTATGACAGAACCTCACAAATAAAAATCCTGTTAAGAACCGAACATCTAAATGAGGAAGAAAAAGAACTTGTGACAAACGACACTTTCTTTTACAAACAAAATAAAACATTCGCTAGAAACAAACAATGCTCGCCCGGTTTTTACCAAATCGTACAGGTATCCCCAAATTCATAATGAGGAAATAAAAACTCAAGTCAACAAAATGTTAGACGAAGGTATCATCCGTCCTCTGTCTCACCAGTCTTCTCCAATCTGGGTCGTCCCAAAGAAACTCGACGCTGCTGGGAAACAGAAATGATGTGTGGTCATTGACTACCGCAAGCTTAATGAGCTTACTGTGGATGATAAATTCCCTTTACCCAATATTTCTGACCTTGAAGTGTGAATATTTTACGACACTAGATCTCGCTTCCGGATTCCATTAAATCGAAATCGACCCTAAAGACATCCCGAAGACAGCTTTCTCAGTAGAAAATTGCCACTAAAAATGTATACGTATGCCCTTTGGCCTTAAAAATGCTCCGTCCACGTTCCAAGCTTAAGGAGTACGACTTTAAAATTAAATATAAACCCGGTAAAATTAATAAAAACGCCGATTCACTGTCAAGAATGCGCAGTCTAAACTTCAGATCTTTGCTTTCAACAAAGACGACATACATGACAAATCATCAACTAGCAAAGAACCACTCCAATAAACTATGCTAAAATTGAAACCCTTAAACTCCCAACTCCTAGACAAATGTCACAAAAATATAGTGACCTTTTTTCGTCAAGCATAATTAGAGGATCTACACTTTAATATCATAGAAGACATTTTTGAAGAGAATTATCATTTTGTAAATAACGAAATAAATGTTGTCTCTAGCAAAAGCGTAAGAAATAAGAAAATATTTTCTAATCCCTTTGCCACTTAACAACGATTCCGTAGTCCAATATCTCTTTTATGCCTTATTTAAGAGCAAAGACAAATTTGACTTAACCAAGACTGTGTCGAAAATAATTTAGAACTCCCAATTTTGGAAATTCTCTCATTTATTCTCTCCGATAAAGACGTTAAACTCAAAATATGTCAGAATATCGTAAAAACTTCCAATGAAGACCAGATTCCCATTATATTAGATGAGTATCATATCTGGGTAAAATAATCTTCACCGTGAAATAAACGAAACAATTAAACGTATAAAAGAAAGATACAGTTGGCATGGTCTAACCAAAGACGTTAAGAATTTCATAAAAAAGTGTGAGATATGCCATAAAGTAAAATTTTCTCGAAAAAAATCTTAATACACCCCCGGTAATTACCGAAACCCCGAAAACACCATTCGAGAGAATTAATATCGATCTCTTCGAATATCCCGTTAATAATTATGGTCTCACTATTAGAACACAATGAACACCCATTTGACATTCTTCCTTACGCCGTGATTTGCTATAACAATACAAAAAAATAAGACCCATACGAGCTTATCTTTGGCTATACATCCAGGAACCTTATACAACCAAGAAGAGCTCATTTCAAAGTACATTAGAGATATGAATAATAAAATGGAAGTTGTTACAGAATTGCACGAACGAGAATTGGTATTCAAAAAGAAAAATCCAAAATCAGATTTGATAAATTTGTGTCCGGCAAACAACCCAGTTATAAAGTCGGTGATAAAGTATATATCAAAGAATCCCAAGTCAAGGACAAAAGTCAAAATAAATTCAATGACCCCTTCCAAATTGTTGAACTTTCCTAAACCTCCGCGAAAGTAAGAAATCTTTCTACAAACCAAATTTCAAAAATAAATTTTGATAGACTAAAACTTTTCTACGACTAGTCTATTCTTTTCAGACTTCTCGGGATACTGCCAGCCGTAACATCCCAGTTCACCATTACCTTAATAAATAATACCGTAGGACTGTTCTGCCATGAATAAAGTATATTCAAATTATCAAATGAAAAATGGACGCTCCTAGTCTATAAAGAATTGCAACTTTAGAAAAAAGCTATTTCGAACAACGACAACATTATCTTCTAATTAATAGACACATTTGAAGTACCTGAATCTTGAGTTTTAGCTCCTGTACCTACAGTTTAGTTTTAGTTTAGTTTTTTTTAAAGTTGACATACAAACACACATTAGTCTTCTAAACAAATTGCCAACGCCGTAAACCGAAAATACAAAGAAATAATCGCAGACCCTAAATCATACGAGTTTAGAACTAAACGCGGTATATTTCATGGCATTGGTACTGTCTGGAAATCGATTACAGGTAATCTAGACGCTTCTGACGGAGAATACTTTAACGACTGTATAGAAAAAGTAACGTGGGACGAACATCACATCGAAAACTTGCTAAAGAATCAAATTTCCGTAAATACATCTGTATTTAAAACTTTCAACTCCAACTTCAACCATTCGCAAATTACAAATAGGCGAGGAAAGTTTTAACAGCAATATTAAAGACATTCAAAAATCAATTAACAACATATCATGCGCGATCGAGTTTTACGAGGGACAGATAAAAACTATTAGCTTGTTTGAATCGCTAATGGAAAGCTATGCCTTTTTAAAAGACTCTCTCAATGACGTTTTCTCATTACAAGAAATCTCTTGAATTTTGGTAAAAAATAATTTACCTTTACCAACCTTCACCAATTCATCAAATGTAGCGAAATATCTTGATATAATTGAGCTAGGAACATATCAGTCTTATCGAAAAAATAATTTTTGTACTAAAAATTCCCTTAATCGAACTTGAAACCTATACCCTTTATCACTTCTTTACCCTCTCCCCATTTTGGACAATTGAACAGGCTTCCACCACATATTACCAACTACTAAAAAATTCATAACGATGATTCATTATTGTACGTATCATTTCGAAACCTGGACAACTGCAAACAGCTGAAGACCAATACCAAGATCTGCTCCGATGTCCTTTCGTACCCCATTGATAGCGGCTGCATCCGCAAGGCCCAGCTACTAAGACAACAGACACGACGACCAGCAACTTACCAGACTTCTGTGCTGCTTGCCAAGAAATACAATGTCAACCAAAATTATTGGCTTATAACAGTTTCTGACCCCTTCCAGTCACAGTGAAATGTACTATATACTAAAATACTAACTCAATACTAAGGTTACAACCGGAATGCAATGCCTTCATTGGAAGCACAAGGGTACATGCAAAATACCCCATTGACAAATACAAGGCCGTCACATACCAACCAGTAAAAATACTCTTCGAATGTTGCCATCATCTTCCTAAAAAATCTAAAATCCTCAATCGAAAACCTCTCAAACTCAACAAAATCGACATTGAAATCCTAAATATCGCCCAACATAAACTCATCCAATATTCTGACGAACTGGACAAGCTTATCAATGTACACTTTGTGACCCAACATATTCACTGGTTTAGAGTTTTTACCATTGCCCTTATTGCTGCACTTATAACATTATACATTATCTTAAATGTCGACGCAAAATACACGCCTGAATTGGCATAGCAATTACAAACGACGATAATCCACCAACACACCTCCAGTTCTTAAGTCCAGAGACACCGTCCATCAGAGATGAATCTGATGTCCAAAAGAAGACTTTAAAAGTTACTGCAGGGCAACAATTTTTCTTTTAAAAGAGGAGTTGTTATATACGCTATTAGACACGTGCAGTTGCAGTTCTCATGAATGGAAGACGCTACATCAGCAATCAGATTAATATAAATAGATCCAAATTGTAATTAGTCAATTGATATTAAAGAACATTATTATGTTATGTCTAATTTTTGAAGTATTTGTTTTGCGTACATAAAATTTTTTAAAAAGTGAAATTTGGAAAAGTGATTATAATATATATATATATATATATATATATATATATATATATATATATATATATTATATATATATATATATATATATATATATATATATATATATATATATATATTATATATATATATATATATATATATATATATATATATATATCATATATATCTAGTAATATAAACTATCATATATATTACATATATATGATAGTTTGACTGAAATGGATCATTACGCTTGCGACATTGTAGGACATGTTCCACACAGGGATCATTGTATACTTGTTGTAACGTTGGTGTAACGTGAATTAAAAATGCATTAACATTATTTCTCCCAACGAAAGTCAGGAATCAATAGTGTAACTCAATGCCAGACGTCTAGTTGTTTCTGTGATTCCATTTTGCGCCATGAGAACTATTTATGCACGCCAAATTTGAAATTAATCGGTATTATAAAAGTGGGTGAAAAATGCATTAAAAGATCAGATTTAAAACAGAAATAAATAAACAAGAGTAGAGCTAATAGAAACGTGTTACAAAGCCTATTTGTATTTTGTAATTTCCTAATTTCCTATATTCATTCTTCCTTATATTGAACTATAAAATATCTGGATTTGATAACATTTTTTTTTTTAATTTACGATGTAAATATATACAAGGAAAATATTACGAGTTTTTATTCATAACCTAGGGAAAATAAATTTTAATAAATATTCGCAAAACATCATTTTGCATATTTATTAAATAAACTTCGGAAAAATAAAAAAATATATCTGAATAAAAAGTGTTTAGCCTGGGGGTGATTTGAACTCTCTCTCTCCCTTGACTATCGAAATATTCTAATAACTAAAAGAACTCGGCTGTCAGAGCTATCAAAAAAAAATTTGAGTTAGTTACGTATTTCCTGTAAGATTTTTCTTTCACTCCGATTTTCGAAAAAAAAATCATAATTAAAGGTTTCTTTGCACCTTTTTATTGTTAAACCTTTTTTCCCACCTTCATAAATAATATTTGGTTCTCTATTTTATTTATAAGCTTCTTTTAATAATTATGGGGTATTGTGTAATTATCCGGTACTATCCAAGAAATTAAATAATTATTTCAAGAGGATATGTAAACCAGGAATCCATTTTTCACTAAGTAAATTGTTAAAAGTCATACCCAACAATTAATATAGGGTTAAGGCAATTACTTGCAGGGGACACAGAGAATATAATATATAGTAGCTGACCGCTGCCTGTAAATTAACGCAACGTTGCATTTATCTCTGTAGTTAGGGTAATTAATATTTACAAGCTTATCATGATAGTAATTAAAGTTGTCAGAGTAGGTTTCGGATCCTCGATATATTGTAGTTTAATTGAGATTTTGGTGTACAATTTTGAAATGTAAACTTACATAAATTATGTGACTAGAATTGCTTCAATATTTGGGACAAACAAAACAGTAACATAAAAATATAAATTAGAAAATTAAAAACATTAACTAAATAAGAAACAAAAGCTTGCATACTTATAAGCCTGATTTCTCTTTTATAACTCAATTAATACAACACATAACTCACATATAGTGATGCCGCGAGACAAAATTGTATTCTTGTCTCTTCTCGTCTCGAACTAATTTCGTCTCATCTCGATATCATTCAATGTCGATATAGAGATGAGACGAGAAGAGATTCTCGTCTCGTCTCGACTTTTAGTAAAAGAAACCCTCACCTTATGAATATAAACACATACGTCTTTCCATTTCTGTCCAAGGATATTATTGCATCAATAAAATTCTTCGGATTTGTTTTACTAAAACGTTGCAGCAAAAATTTACCAAATTTTGTAATATTTCTAAAACATGAGTGTTTTTTAGAAAATTAAATGTCTTTCTTATATTGTTTAATGATTTTAAATTTTAATTTTGGTTTTATGTATTTAAATATATTTAATGGGGAAAAAATAGTTCAAGCGATGAACCTACAAATATCAGGATTCCAACAAGCGAGACTGCTCCAGGATAAACAAGGAAAGACCAATATGAAAGATCAGTACTTTCAAAGGGTGCGAGCTCTTCTGAAGACAGGACTGAACGTCGGAAATCTCATTACAGCAATTAACACCTATAATATCTTTCCCGTGCTGACATACAGTTTCGGAATCTTGCAATGGACTAACTCGGAGCTGGAGGTACTACAACGAACTATTTGCCTAATCATGACCAAGTACAAGTCACACCACCCAAGGTCATCAACTCTCCGAATGACCTTACCACGAAGAGAAGGTGGAAGATCCCTTGTTGACTTGACCAATTCGCACTCCCGACAGCTGCAAAAATTGAGACACTTCTTCATCAACAAGGAACAAACATCAAGCCTCCACCGCAAAGTGACCTTAGGTGACAACTCGTACTCTCCACTCAATCTTGCTAGTGAAATCATCCTAAAGTCACTTTCGAATCCCGACAAACAAGAACAGTGAGTTCAAATGGCCGACATCACAATCACTTGAATCAGCCACACATACATAAGGAAGTATCCAACAGGTGACTGAAGGATGGACAACTATTCCCAGAGACAGAAGAATTTGTGATGGAAATATAGGATATATCCGATAAGTGTCGAAAATGTAGCGGGGGATCAGAGACTATACAACATATAGCATCTGGCTGCACTTACCTAGCAATCATCACCGACAAACCGGTGACAAATAATCGGCCTGATGTGGTACTGTTAAATAAAGAAACAAAGACTGCTTATTTGGTGGATTTCGCTGTACCCAACAATTAGAACGTGTTGGGGGTAAATATCAAGAGAAAAAGGCCAAATATGCGGAGCTGGCCATCAAGATACAGCAGATGTGGCGACTAATAAGGTTCATATGATCCCGATCATCTTATCAACTGGACTAGTTCCAAAAACACTAGAACCTAACCTAAAGATCATAGTACTGCATACTAACATCTTCATCGACATCCAGAAGGCAGTCCTGCTGAGTACTTGCCACAGTGAAAAAATTCTTACAGGACACATACACTTAATAGAAATCAGCCCACTTCTTTTGATGCATGCATCTGGAACTCAAGATTTGATGAGAAATTGATTGTCAATTTCGATAATAATATTACTAATAATAATAATAAACACATTTTTAACTACATGATGTACTGGCGAACGATAAATAATTGTCACGTAAATTTTGGCTCATTAATGTTTTTGAGTGTCGGGTGTCTCAATAAAAAACACTAAGTATAAAAATAAGTATGTAAATTGAATTGCGTGAATATTTTTAATTTATCAATTATTCTTAAATGTAGAGTTGTTGAAATCTAAAAGTCAAATAATACTCCACCAAATGTTAATAATTTCTCACAGCTCCTTTTTGATATCCCTTCTGCACACTTAATAATCTGAAATACCCTTGATGCATCCTAGGATTATTTGCATTTAATTTTCTACTCTTGAAGCAGAAAGTGGTAGCTCCTTAAAAATGGGGTTGCATTTAAAAATAAACATAACTCTTTTGAGTTAAATGAAATTTATTTTGTAGTTAAAATTAAAAATAATATTTTAAACCATTTTAAGAAAACAACATAGTTACCTATTGAAAATATTTAATAAAAATCTAGCAATAAATCAAAAAAAAATTTCATGTTTGCCAATATTAATGTTCATCTAATTTTTATTAAGTAGCCCCATAATAATACCTAATTTATGTAACACGTACACTAAGAAGTTTGAGAACTTTGAACCATAATAACAAGTGTGAGAAAAATACCTTTATGCATGAGTTACATGTAATATTTTCTATAATCATGTTATTTTACAAAAAATTTCTAATAACTCGGGATAATTTTTATCCAGGATGATATTATCACCACCGCCGTCAGCACCGCACAGTGGTCATTTTTTTTACGGCAACAGGGTAATAAATCAAAACCATAAAAAATAAGCTAGATAAGTAATTCTTAGTTTTTCAATAATGTTGTCTACGAATATATAAGCAAAATTTTAGATAGAATTTTGAAATTTATATTTGAAATGTATATTTATATTTATAATATTTTCCCAAAACCTATTATTAACATTGAATGTGTTAAAGTGTATTATTTAGTATAATTATAATTTGATACAATCTAATTACCAGTTCATTTACACGATGAAATCTAGTGGATATTGGTTTTTTAACTTTATGATTTTAGCTAATAATTTTAATTAATTTTCATATAAACAATTATAACTCTCTGACAAAATATACAACAAATACAATTCTTTTCAATAGCGGCAAACGGTAAAATAATGACCCTTATGACATTTCAATTTTTTAAGGATTTTAGTTTTTTCACACTTTAAATAAAAAGATATTTTATGCGGGGAATGAATGAAATCTTGTATACTATATATAACGATTACAGAAAAAAGAAATTGTGGTTATTGCTCTATTTGTCAAATATGTCACATCGTAATTCGAAGAACCTTTCAAAACAAAAATCTATATTTATCTGACCCTTTATTCTTTTCACAACTTTCGAGTACATATAAAAACCTACTAGATTAATAATAGGCTATAGTCTTCTCTGCAAAAGGGCTATTTATTTGCTTGTATCGACACAAAAATAGATAAATAAATCCTGTTAACGGCACGACTCACAAAAATGAAATTTCGGTGGAGTTTATAATAACTTAGCAGTGGCGTCCTATAGGGGCTTTTTTTGATACCCCTATGATTTAAAACGCAGATGGCTATGATTAATTCTTCGAGATGGGAATTTTTTTTTCGGATATCCCGGCCAAAAATCTCGGACAAGATCATGAACGGGCGACAACGGAGCGAGGGATGTCGCTTAAAAAAAATGAAAATGGGATAAAAGGTCGCCAAAATTGCTCTCTGTTTATACAGAATGAACAATTTAGAAATAAACTGCACATATCTTTCTATATGTTTCACTAGTATATTACGTTGGGAGCTCTAGCATCAGAACGGTTAACTCTACGCGAATCACGTGGACCACCAAAGAAACGTCTATGATATCTTTAGCATGAAATTCACTCCGATAGGAGTTAAGGATGAATTCTGAGATGTTTTTGAAAAGTAGTATGCATGACATTTTTATATCCGGTCTTAAGCCTTTGTAACAACGTGTTGGTAACTGGGACAAAAACTAGTAGACAGATAAGAAGCTCTATCTTTCTTCTACAAGACATGTAATAACATGTTTTTTTGTCGGAGGCAAAATCGAGTTTCAGCAAAAAATGCAGACTTTTTAAGGTAGGTCGTTTTTAAAATAGCCCTTTTTAAGATAGGCCGTGATGGATACATTTGATTGATAAAAGTCAGAATAAAAGCTTTGGCAAGGCACCAATATTGATGTATGTACGTCCAGATATTTGCAGATATCTTCTCGACTGCAAATATTTTAAACAGAATTTTGTTATATCATCATGTTTTTACTTATAGTATTATTTGTCTAGTGCGGTATAAATACACTGCTAGCATATTGAGACAACAATTAAATTTGAACCTTACTATCTATAAGTTATAAAAATATATACATATGTACCTTTCATTTAAGTATCTAATTTCGTTCAGTTCAATCGATGTTTGTCCCTAAAATACGAACGACATATATTTAGAAAAAAATTATGATGTTTGTACAGATAAGTGTGTGTATCTAAACAAAATTTGCGTCACGATAACTTCAGAACAATCAAACCGATTCGTTTCAAATTTGTCCTGAAAATAATCTAGATCTGTATCAGGTGTAAATTAGATTTATGATGACATGGGCTTAGATCTTCGATATTTTTAGAGCTAGATAAACGTAAAAAATGATATTTTAAGAACGCAAAAACCTATAAGAATCGAATTAAAAACTGCAAGAGCTTTAGAAAAAAAACTTGAAACAGGGCAAAATGCGTAGAATATACTTTATTTTGCAGTATATTAAAAAACGGGGAAATACCACAAACTTCTTTAATAAAACATGTTTTTATAATTATAAAGGGTAGCACAAATATAAATAACCCGAAAACTGACCGAACTTTGAAAAGACAGCTTTTGACTACTTTTCTTTCATCAAACCAGCATCAAGAGAAAGTTAAGGTGCTGGGTCTGGCCATTGATGCTCACTTAAAATATGAGACTCATGTAAAAAATCATAAGTTAAAACTTAACTTTATTAGCTACCCTTTGCAATATCTGTGAGGAATAATATCTTCAAAGGTGCTAAGAATAGTATATTATGGATATCTCCAATCAAAAATGTGTTATGCTGTTCAATTTTGGGGCGGCGAGAGTGTCAGCTTAGGGATATTTAAAGCCCAGAAAAGATGTATCAGGATGATAACAGCAACATCTTTTTTGTTGAGTCTGACAGAATCATGACTCTTCCTTGCTGTATCAAATATAAACTATTGCTGGATATTCATAAGTCAAAATATAATGATAACACAAATAACGCATATACACTAAGTAAGGAACTCGTTCGCCCTCCTTTTCCTACTTCTACTAAATATCTGAGAAGTCCTTTCTATCGTAGAATAATATTGTATACTTTACTATCTGCAAGTATATAATAGCAGGTGCTTAGTATTAAAAAATTCAAGAAGACCTTAGAAAAGTTTCTCATTGAAAACGAATTGATCTGCAGGAGTTTGAATCATACCTGCGTGCAGCAGCGTAAAGCTTTGTTTTATGATTGTTGCTAACGCGTAATCTTACACTTATTGTTAATTTCATGTTTTATTGTATTAATATGTCTCATTGTATACTAGAACAGTTAAAAGTCAGCAATAAACTCAATCTTAAATGTCTAAATGTAATGTTTTATAAGACTGGATACTATTATTTATTATTTATATATTAATGTTTGAATTAATCAATTGTTTTTCACCGTGTATAGATATAGCGTTAGGATATATTTGAATTATATATACTGTCTAAAGCTAATCGCAAGTATGAGAATGAAGATTTGATTTTGGTCTTTATTTATATAATATAATTTTAAATATTCTTGATTTTTTATATATATTTTAAATTCTAATAAACAATAAATAAATTTTATTACAAAACTAGGTTAATATGCAAAATACAGATTACGTGTATATTGACGAAATCGACGCCGCTTCAACAGATCAGATGCGATCAATCCTCTAAAAATCCAACTTTAAATTAAGTCCTGTATTTCAACCAAGTTGAAGCGAACGCAACAGTCATTTTTGCACGCGGGTCGAACTAAAGTAACATTTGACAGATGAAACGATATAAATAAAATTTAAAGCTCGGCATTTTCAATATAATAATAATAGTAATAATAAAGCCTTTTATTTAAATCAAAATAAATAACGTTTTTAATTTTTTAAAATGTTTCCTACTTAACCTTCACCTCCCCACACCTACACCTCAAAATTATGGAATAAATAGTAAAGTAGATGTATTAACAGAATATTTAAAGATAATATAATGGATGATGTAATAAAAGAAAAACACTCTGGACATACACCACTGAACAATTCCGACAGCAAACACAATCAAACAGTAACAGTGCATCACTGACTACTTAATAAGTACAAACGAAATTTAAATTTAAATTTGTTAATATTGAAAAGCTTAAATTCATCTGGAAGAGAATTATATATTGTTATAGCATTGTAGCTGAAGCATCTTCGATTGCTGATTTGTGTTGAGGTATAATAAATGAAATTTTAAAACGGATATCGTTTCCTCTAGGAATAAATTTACACTTTAATTTTTTTGAGTTTCCTGGAAGGGTTAAAAGTTTATGTACAAAATTACCGAGATGGTGATAACACCTATTTTTCATATTCAGCCATTTGCAATCTTCTACTTTATGAGATATACGTTCATATTTTCGTATACCGTAAATTAATCTACAGCAGGAATTTTGCATTTTTTGTATTCTGTTACGTTCGATTTCTGTAAGAGAAGACATGTAAATAAAATCACAATACGAATAATAAGAGAGAACGAGACTATCACGAAGTAATCTTTTTAATTCAAAATTTAGAAAATGATGATTATTAAGTATGAGTTTTAGAGAGCAGAATGCTTTTTTCTTTATGTTTTTTAGGTGTTGTTTATAACGAAGATCTTCGTCTATTAATATCCCTAGATTTTTTGCCGCTTCTACGTAAGGAAGAGACACGCCACCCAACGAAATATTGACATTAGTTTTTATAATGTTTCTATTTGCATAATTTGATATGGACAAAAGTTTTGATTTGTTCGAGGTACGAGTTTCAGAAAAAGAGTGGAGAGTCTCATAGTCAGTGTTAATGTGTTGTACGACTTCTTCAATCTGAGAAATCTCAAAGCTGCAATAGAGTTGTGTATCGTCTGCGTACGCTATTGAGTTACAAAATCTGGTAGATGTGATTTTTTCTGCAGTATAAATGATGAATAGTAACGGAGATAATATGGAGCCTTGCGGGACACTTGAATATATGTTAAATGTATCCGAGCAAACATTATCTATTGAAATGTTTTAAGCGCGGTTGCTAAGGAATGACGATATAATTTTGACAGATTCCAACGTAAAACCGTAATATTGCAACTTCGCACACAACAGCTTATGTTCTAATGTATCGAACGCTTTTGAGTAGTCCAGAAGCACGAGTAAGCTGCAGGCCAAAGCAGTAGCTGTGCTACCCACATTGGTTGTCAGGGATGCAAAATTTTTTCCAAAATTTTAGAAAGCACGGGAAGTATGCTAATAATTCTTAAGTCAGAAAATGTTTTCGGATTGCTATTTCTTGCAAACGGCTTGTCGATAGCAATCTTCCACGAATCAGGAAAATATTTTTTTTTCAATGCAGGAATTAATTATATGTAAGTAGTAGTATATAAGGCGGGGTACTGTGACCGAGGATGGCCTGTCTGTCCAAAGATTGGGCGTGTCCAACTTCTTCGGCGACGAAGTGACACAATCCTGAAAAATTCCTGAAAATGGCCGAAGAAAAAGTGGTCGACAATGACCAGAGGCTGTTGACCAGAAGGGCCTTATTAGTGTACGGGTTCAAAAAGGCCTTTTATATTTGAAGTGTCTTTTTGGCACTCACACACATGCACCCCTATAATTATTACTAATTTGTTTCTTATAAAAAAAAAGCCCACGCGCCCGCCTGGATTCGAACCGTCGACACCGAGATTTGTTTTTTATCAAATTTTTAACTTCTAGACTACTACCGCCATGCAGTACGTCGTAATAAGTAAACAATTTAGATGATCTTGTTTATCTTTTAAACGAGCAATAATAGTAATAATACGCAGTTATACAGTACAACACATGTGGTAAAAAAAAAAAATAGAATGTTTGTAGGGCTTCACGCCGCACCTCTGGTATAATTTCATGAGCCTCGCCTCGCCTCGCCGAATTCCGAAAATTGTTTTTCTGTTGATGTTCGACGTAAGACTAGAGGTCAGGTTCGCAGATAAGAAAAGGTCGAGGATGTAGATAAGGAGATGTTTGTGTAGTATTGAGATGAGCAATGTTTGAATAAATACGTAAAATATTAGTTTTTGGAAAAATACCGAGAATAGCTTGTTTTAATTTTCGACGACGTAAGACTAGAGGTCAGGTTCGCAGATAAGAAAAGGTCGAGGATGTAGATAAGGAGATCTTTGTGTAGTATTGAGATGATCAATAATAATGTTGTTATAATAAATAATATTTGTTTCGAATAATAGCTTATACCAGATGATAAAAAACGTATAGCACTTAAAGTAATTAATATATATGTAAAATACAGAGGATTTAATAGCAGTCGATCACGAACCAGACTGGTGGTAATATATGCCTGTTCCAGTCAACAGAACGTGTCAAGAGTGTAAAGGGAACTCAATATCTCCAAACATCTGTGCATTTTGCCGCTGTGAAAAAATTCACAAAGAGGTTAACGGACAAAAGAGTATTAATAGATATACCGTTTTGTATTATTTAAAAGAAGAGTACGAAAGAAGGAGAAGGCTGCAAAATAATGAGTAAATTTGTTTTACTTTTCTATGGTATTCTTTTCAATTATTGTGTCCTAACTAATAGTCAACCAACGACGGCGACGACGACGACAAAGAAATATTATCCAGAAGAGCGCAGTTATATTTTTGTTTTAATTAATAATAGACGATATTATATTTTGAGAAATGTTGGTTTAAGAACATTTCAAGACACTGGTTATAATGTATGGTTTCACATACATTATGATTTAATAAAACCTGATGAAAATGTAAAGCCAAACGATAAAATATTTAATTTGGCTAATCAGCAAATAGGTCTAGTGCCTCACTTAAAAGACAGTGTATCAAACTTAACATATGTTCCTGTGAATATTAATGAACCTGCAGATATATATTGTAACTGGTATACTGCCAGATATTTTCGAAATAAAAATATTTATCTTGATTGTAAGCCTGTAGAACTAAAAGACATTTTTAGTGCAAATTCCACTGTTTACAGCACTGGTCAGACAGAATTAGGAGACATTTTTAGTGTAAATTCTACTGTTTACAGTACATGTCAAATTATATATTTATTATAATAAGACCCTGTACGTTACACAAAATGGATTTTGAAAGAATACAATTTTTATGTCAAATATGTAATTGTTTAGTTGAAAAAAATATTAATAAACACTTAAAACCTAGAGTAAAGTTATTAAAATTTCGTGATACTTGTTTAGTGAATTATGTATTTGGTGTAAATAGTATTAGGTCTATGATTTTAATGTCAAAATAGAACAGTACAAAAATATTGAAATTAAAATGTAAAAAAAACTACTATGGTTTATTTTATTTGTTTTTAGTTTTACTTAGTGGGTGTGATGTAAATTCACGTGATTTTTACTCACCAATAGAACAATAATTAAAAAAAAGTGGTAGAGTTTTATTTATAAAAGAAAGTAGATTGAACTAGGCGTCAATAGTGTCTCGTAACTCGAACTATGGCAGGAGAAAATTCAATTTTGTGTCTTGATATCCAGGGATTTAATTGTACCTCTGGATTTATTCCAAAAGAACTAGCTGTGTATGATGGAACACGTTGTTCAAATTTTCTTTTCAAACCACCATATAGCAAAAGCATGTTAAAAGGTCATGATTTAAAAACGATATCTTATCTCGAAAACTCATATCATGGTCTAATATGGGAGTCTGGTTTAGTAGACTTGAACGAAATAGCAAATGTCTTAGAACATGTGATGAAAAGATATCATACCCCAAAAATATACGTCAAAGGAGATGAAAAGGTGAATTTTCTAAGAAAATTTATAAGTGCAGAAAACATTTTTAAAATACCTCTGGAGAGTGAACCGAAGCTAAGCAAGTTTAAGAAAGTTCCCGAATGTCACTTTCACAAGGATCCATATGGCACTACTTGGCACTGTGCATTATCAAACGCCAAGTTGTTATATAATTATAAATATTGTTTTTCTGTTTGAAGATAAATAAATTATTTGTAGAAAACATGTAAATAATATATAATAAATAAAACGTACATGAAACAAAATTATTTTATTAAGTCACTCTACATTATTTTTATCTATCCAACTATTATGCTTATCACTGAAACCTAACCATTTTACAAATACTTTATTATTTTTACGTTTTAACACTTTTTCCACTAAATAAATGTCTGGATATTTAACTTTTTGCAATTGAAGTTCATAGAATCCTCCCTTGATGTCTTGTTTCTCTGCATCTTGAAGTAGGTATGTCACTGGATTTGTAAGTTGAACATTCTTGATTATAAATATTTCAGTAGACCAATTCGGCCTATATTGCTTATCAAACACTCCTCTAAATTTAGAAATGCGAACATGGTCGCCTACATTGTATTTTGGTTTGGGAGCAATTTTTATTTTGCTATAGGCAGTCTCCAACAAAAGTTTTTCATGCTTTTTTGTTATTTCTGAAGGTTTGAAACCTGTGGTCCTATGTTTTCTGTTGTTATAAACATTTGTAATATTTTTAATCAAGTCAAACCATTTGTAGGACCCTTGAATGCTAAATTCTTTCCACATCATTCCTTTTAGTGTGCGATTAACTCTTTCGACGATTGAAGCCTTTTTCACTATACACCACGTAATGTTTGACGTTATACTTTTTCATTAAGTTTTGTACTTCTTTACCCGTGAATTCTCCTCCAGAATCACTGCACAGGTGAATCGGTGTTTGAGATTTGAACACATTTTCCAGCATTGTAGCGACTTCTTTTGACGTTTTCGATTTTAATGGAAATGTCCATACATATTTGGAGAAACAATTAATGACTACTAAGATGTATTTATAACCTTTATTTTCCTTTTCATATTCCCTCATGTCGACTAAATCTGCTTGCATAAGATCCAAAAGGGACTTAATTATAACTTTTCGTCGTTGAAAATTAATTCTGGCTGGCTTATGTATTTCTTCAACAATATGACGTTTTACATCTGTAACGTATTTAGACATTTTCGAAATTATTCTATAATTTGAGCTTCTCGTAATTCCTCGATGATTGAAACGATTTCGTTGTTGTGACTCGAATTACCTGCAGCTTGAGATGCAAGTAACAACCTTAGTCTATCCACAAGTTCATTAGGGTCGTCCCAATGAACATAATCAACTGGTCGGTTTGTTACTGTCATAAGCATTCCTTCTCCTTGTTTAACATTTTCTTCCCTACCACTATCACTATCTGTCTCTTGTTGCATCATAATTGGCTCAATAATTCTTGTAAATTTCATATTTTTATTTGTAGACACCATAGTTGAATCAAAATATTTTTCAACAGCTTTAGTATTGAATAATATATTTGCGTAATTTTGAGCGTCGTCTTTAGTATAGATTTTAGGAATATTCTGATTGAAAAGTAAACCGTAAAGCCCTTTAGTACCTTTATATTTTTTCCCAGCTACTAAAAGATCAGGTCCGTCAAAATCAATCCTCTTGTTTCCAATGGAAAATCGTTCAATGTCTGGATCAAACTGAACTCTAAATTTTCCATCTGAATTCTCACTGTTTGGGTCTTTAATAAACTTTTTAATATACGTTAAAGGAAGTGGGTGATATTGTTCATAATAGTCGCTAAGTGATTTGTCTTTAATCGTTTTATCTAGTTGTTCCTCAAACTCTTTTTGTTTCCGAGCTTCGTCTTCTTGCATTTCCGTTTCCACATCTTGAATCATTTTTTGTTTTAATTTATTTTTCGGCTGACCGATCGCTGAAAAGGATAATCTTCGCTTTGGACGCGGTGCAGTGGCTGTTAGTACCTTTGGTGTATAATCATATTTTGCTTCTGATGTGGACTGTATTAGTTTGGGTAGTGATACCGCCGGTTCCGACACTGTGGATTGTGTGTCATAATCGTCAGAGTCAGATACATTATATTCAATTTGTTCTTGTTTTAAACGATTTCTACCTTCTTCGTTGGGAACAGGTATTGAACTTGCATTGCTTAAAGTCACAGTTTCTCTAGGAATTAATTTATTATTTCATGTGTCATTTGACCGTGCTTAAGAAGTTTTAGTTTGTTTTTAATTTCTTTTGGTTATAAGTTGTTTTTTCACAACTTTTCTCGCAGTTTGTTTCTTGTTTCTATCGAGCCCAACCATAGCCACAACTCAATTTAAGTAGATTTTCAAGTAAACTAATAAAATGTCATTATGTTAGAGATATATATAGTTATCCAAACAATATCGATAACGTCCATCATTCATTTTATTGTCTTTGAAAATTGAATAAGAACCCATAAGGTTTTCCCCAGCAGAAGCCGCAAATTGACTTAAAATCTTCAAATGACATATCAGTACCCACGTGATCTGTGTAAACATGACGTAGGTTTAAATCGTCTTGTTTGAATAATATTAAAACATTGGCATTGTCTCTTATTAGGTGTTTTGGTATTTTAGCATAGGTTTGACACAGATAGAAACAGTCAATGTTATTATGACGTCCCATACTGAAATATTCCCTCATAACATCCTGTTTGTCACATGCCACATCGTCAAAAATGATTACAGAGTTAGATTTACTGTCAGAGGGATCGAGGATAGTGTCACCATTGTTAAAGGTATAGTAACCGATACCTTTGATTGGTGTCAACAGCTTTTCCAGATACACATACTTTGGTTGATAAAGAGATTTTGAGTAGAGATAGACGTTTTCGAATTTCAATCCATTTGGATGTTCCAGCAGACTAATCATAACATTGGTCTTTCCACAGTTTGAAGGACCTGTGATAACTGCCCTTATTGTAGACGGTAGCAATTTACTGTGTTTGATACTTCCTCTTTAACTTCGTCGTGATTTTGAATGTTTAAAGTTGTTTTTTGTTTCACAACTTTCTTCATAGCGTTAAAAAACAAATCTTGACATGAAAAAGAATAAAATATGAATAACAATAATATACGACAACATAACAATTTATAGTTAGTATGTTTTGTTACGTCTTACAATCATGAGATATTATACAAATCAAAGTGAAACAAAAAAAACCGGAAATGGTCTGCTAAATACTGTAATAAATAAACTACCATTCGAGATGCACATACCTGGCTACCAGTTCTGTGGACCGGGTACCAAGCTGCAGAAACGTTTAGCACGTGGTGATAAAGGAATTAATCCCTTGGATGCAGCATGTAAGCAACATGATATTGCCTATTCAAATAACAAGGATTTAAGTAATCGTCATCAGGCTGATAAGATTCTTCTTAAAAGTGCTTTGAGCAGAATCAGTTCATCATCAGAGGCTGGTTGGAGCGAAAAACTAGCTGCATTAGGTGTATCAACAGCCATGCAAGCTAAACTAAAACTAGGTATGGGTATAAAAAGGAAAGAGAGTTCTAAAAATAATCAGTGTGTGAAACAAACTTGTAACGTTCTACGTAAAGGTTCAACTGTCATGGCACAAAGTGCAAAAAGTATGGAAAATTATTTAAAAAAGATTGAAGCCTTGCTTGAAGAAGTGAATTCTTACAAGAGTAAAGCTCAACAAAAGCAGCAGCAGCGAGTTAGAAAGAATTCTCCCCTTAGTCCCACAAAAAATAAAAAGAAAATCGTTAAAAATTTTGAAGAGGAATCAAGTGATAGTGAACACATTGACAATTATCATGAAAAGAAAATGAAAGAAAAAATGTTAAATCGTAACATAAAAACTGTTAAAAGTAGCCGACCCAGCAGCAGCAGCAGCAATAAAAAAAAAAAACTTTTCGAAAATGAAATGAAAATGGATATCCAAACGTTTAACAAGCGTAAAGCAGATATTTCGTCTGATATTGACTATGATAACAATACAAAAAAACCGAAGTTAGAAATCAACGACAACGATTTAATTTCACAAAAATTGCAAAAACGTAAACGAAGTGACTCTGAGGACAACAATATTGTTTTTGAACCGAAGAAAAGATTTAAAGGCTAGATACCGTATAAATATTTAAGATTTTTAGTTTTCAAATTAGTTAATACCGAGCACTATTAAAGTAACAATGTCCTCAAAGAATAAGCAACGTAACCGAAAGAAAAGATCCTCCAAAGTGATGAAAAGACAACAAAAAATACAACACAAAAAGATGCAGAGAAGCAGAAGACAAGGAAAGAAACGTATAAACTTTCCACAGTTAACTAAAAAAATTAAAAATAATGTTTTAAAAAATCAACCTCGTACTATCGATGACGCTTTAAAGATTGCAGTTCAAACAGTTAAGGGTGAAAAACGAAGGATCAAACCACCATCCTCGAGAATAATTAGAATTCCCAAGACAGGAGGTGTGTTACCACTAATACCGATTTTTGCCGGTTTGAGTGCCTTGGGAGCATTAAGCGGTGGAGCTTCAGCCATAGCAAAAACTATCAATGATGCACAAGCAGCGAAACGTCAATTGGAAGAAAATAAACGACACAATAGAACTATGGAAGCAGTTGCACTTGGCAAGGGACTCTACTTGAAACCCTTTAAAACTGGATATGGACTTTTTTTTCCCAACTTAGGTCCAAAACGTCAAATAAGCTAACATTACCAGCACACGCCCTAAACAACTTGGAACTTGATTTCTATGCAAAAAAATTGAAAATACCCTATTTTCGTGGAACTTTTATGAAAGATAAACTCCCCAAAAAAATTTATAGAAATGAATCGGCTATAGTTAATTTGGACAACTCCTACGGACCTGGCACTCATTGGACTGCATATCGAAAATATGGAAAAAATATTATTTACTTTGACAGTTTTGGTAATTTACACCCACCCGTAGAGCTTTTAAGATATTTTAATTCTAATGGTACTTGTAATATATTTTATAATCATTCTCAGTTTCAGTCCTACAATTCTTACAACTGTGGCCATTTATGTTTGAATTTTTTATCTCATATGGAACAATGAATAAATAGATTAACATTATCTGGTTTGTTTCATTTATTTTAATAGATTTGTAGTGATCGTTTCTCTCTCTTTTAGTTATAATGTCATATACATTTACCTTATCGGGGAAAGAATCAACAATTTCTGCAAAGATTTACCCACCAATTATATTGAGTGAAAGTGACGAGTACGTTTTAGGTTTAATAAATTTCGAAAGTTACAATTCAATTCCAAATGTGGATAAATCAAACAATGTATTTCACTATGGTAAAAATAAAAAAATAGAACTACCTGAAGGCTCTTATGAAATACAGGATATCCAGAACTACTTGGTTAGGGCGTTAAATTTGGAAAAAGAAGGTGATCCAATTGTACTGCGATTGCAAGCAAACCATAATACACTACAGTGTGAAATAAAATGCAATAGGTCAATAGACTTTTCAAAAGACAACTCAATTGGAAGTTTGTTGGGGTTCAAAAATAAAGTATTGGAAGCAGACAAATTGCATATATCCGAAAACCCAGTAGATATATTTAAGGTCAACTCCATTGCTGTAGACTGTAATTTAGTTACAAATGCCTACAATAACGGTAATCTGGTTCACATAGTTCACATGTTTTATCCCGAGGTGGCGCCCGGTTTTAAGATTGTTGAAAAACCCTCAAACGTTATATATTTACCAATAAACACGCGCTATGTGGATGAAATATTGCTTAAAATAACCGATCAGGACGGAAAATTGGTCAATTTCCGAAAAGAACTGATAACAGTAAGACTACATCTAAAGCAGGTATAAGAGCATGGTTTTTCTTTATGAAGATAATGCATTAGGGTTACCCATTAAGTACCATAAAAACAAGTCGTCCACTGGAATAATCAACAGTCCAAGACTACGTGAACATCAGTTAACATCTGAAAATAGAGCTTTTTTAATTTCCTTAGGATTTAAACTAAATAATAATAATAATTATAATAATAATAATAATAGGAAAAATAAGGAGATATTGGTGTAGTTTTAAGTTACTTCTTAGTGCAAATCTTCGACACTTTTTTTTAATATTCAACTGGAATTGTGCCTATAGTCAAAGAAATGAGTTCCAATATTCTAAAAGTAGGAGACAACGTAATAAGTGATGATTCAATAGTTAGTTACCAATATCATACACATCAACCGTACTCTGCTACGACTTTGAACAACAACGATGAAATTAGGATACCTATTCAAACCCAAGATCTCTATACCTTACCTAGTCAAAGCTTTCTATACATTGAAGGCAAACTGACAAAAGAGGATGGTACATTTAGTGACAACATAAAGTTTACCAACAATGGTCTTATGTACCTTTTCGAAGAGATCCGTTACGAATTGGGAGGAGTATGCATAGATCGAGTAAGGAATCCTGGAATAACCTCAACTATTAAAGGTTATGTATCGCTTACGCGAAGTGAAAGTTCTAATTTACAAAATGCAGGATGGAACACTGAAAACCATCCAAGTCTATTAGATGACAAAGGAAACTTTAGTGTATGCATTCCCTTAAAACTTATAATGGGCTATGCAGAAGACTTTAATAAAATTATCATGAATATTCGACAAGAATTAGTGCTTATTAGAAGCAACAATGATTTGAATGCAATATGTCAGTTGGCCGATAGAAAGGAAACTTATAAAATTGCACTTAGTAAGGTGTTGTGGAAAATACCACACGTCACCGTGAGTGATAGCCAGAAGTTACGTCTGTTAAGACAATTTGAAAGTAACAGAGATTTGAATATTGCTTTTAGAAGCTGGGAATTACATGAATACCCTCAGCTGCAACAGAGTAAAAATCACAGTTGGGCAGTCAAATCATCAAATCAGCTGGAGAAACCTCGTTTCATAATAATAGGGTTTCAAACCTATGTGAAAGGAAAAATTGCTAAAAACAGCAGTCATTTTAACCACTGTGGTTTAACAAACCTAAAGGTTTACCTAAATTCAGAAGTATTTCCATACGATAACTTAAACGTGGACTATGACACCAACAAATTTGCCATTCTTTACGATATGTATGCACAGTTCCAAAGATTGTATTATTACAAACGTCACAGCGATCCATGTTATGAACCTGCAAGTTTTAAAGGTAAAGCTCCACTGGTAGTCGTCGATTGTTCTCGACAAGGTGAAGACGTGCTGAAAGGAGGGGCCGTAGATGTTCGCATAGAGTTTGAAACAAGTAAAGCAGTGTCTGCCAATACTACAGCCTATTGTCTTATTCTACACGATAGACTAGTTAAATATAATCCTCTAACTAGCACAGTAAAAGATCTTTAGTAGAAAAAAAAAATATACGTTTTGGATGTTCAAGGATTTCAATATGGAAACACTAGTTTTTTTTGTAAAGAAATTGCAATTCTGGATACTTCAAGTGGTAACTACAAGCACGCAATGGTTAAATTTCAATTTGATCTAAATCTATTTAAGTACAAGATTGAAAACCACATGAATTGGTTAACTCGAAATATACATGGTTTGGAATGGTTTAGTGATCGTTGTGGTGGTGTCGGAAGTATTATTATAAACTATGAAAACTTGACAGATTTTATCAAGAATTTTATCAATACATCTTATGGTGTTGACACTGTTGATGGAGCAAATGTCATAATCGCCATAAAGGGAGGTCAAAAGAAAGAGTGGTTAAGCAAGCTGTTGGAAGAGAATTACCATGTAATTGATTTAGAGGAAAACAACTGTCCTTCTTTGGAAAATTTAAAGAAAATGTTAAAATCTAATCACTGTAATAAACATGTAAATAACGACTTAAATTGTGCGTTAGAAAATGTATTTTTTATATACTACTACTGGAATTTGCTACACAGTAAAACCTTGTAAACAATTTTGTAAATAAAACTGTACATTAAATAAACCATTTTGTTTTTTCTCAAATAGTTAAAATGCTGAAAGTGGGAGTGATTAAATTTAATATAAATACCTGCAGCTCATTCAAAGTAAAAAAAAAATTAGTTCACATTTCGTTCGTGGACTGAGTGGTATTACAAGTTCTATTTATGGAGTCTATTTCAGCCAACTCTAGTTTTAAACAAAATTCTAAAAGAAAAACTAACAACGATGAAAAATGGTTGCTGACGTATGGACCGACTACGCTGTGTATTGAAAAAGCAAGAGCGTTAATTCCACCTGGTGTAAATAAGTTTATTTTATGTTTATATATAAATGGAGGATGGGTGAATAGTGGCATAAAATTCATACCTGTGACGTCTTCCATTGAAGAAACAAGAACTTTATTAGAAATTGTGTTTAAAAATTTCACATACAAATTACCAAGTGAGGAAAAAATGAAAAATCGACGGAATATTTATAAACACGCGGCACGGGAAGAAGCAGATGATGGAATGTTTTCTATTTGTATTGCCGAAGAACACGCCTACATATGTGTTGCTAAAGCTATGCATTCAACAGAAAATTATAAGGAAACCTTCTTTGACTTTCTGGAATTTCGTTACCGGAAAAATAAGGAAGAATTACGAAATATGTGATTGTAACTATTTATTATTACATACATGTACATTATTTTTAACACTTGTTATTTTTCTAAGACATAGCATAGATAAAGAATCTGCATTTAATTCATGTTCAGTACGCCTTGATATATATTCAACACGACGCGATACTCTTGCTACACAATCTTCAATACTTTTCATTTGATTCATTTTTATGACATGTAATGTATTGTTGATTAAAAGTAATGCTGTTTTACATATATCGAAATCAAATTCCATTATTGTCTTTACAATTAATTCTTCGTAAGTTAAATATATATAGTTAGCTTTTAAAAATATACACTGTATAAGCATATTTTTCTTTTTTGTTTTTAAAGTAATATTTCGAATATCAAAAAATTTGAAAGGTTTGTAATTTACTTTTTTTCTTGTATTAGTATATATTATATCTCTATAATCATTTTCTATGAGTTTCTCAATAAAAATATTTAACGCTAATAAACATACCTCTTCTTTCAAAGGATTGAGTTCGATATAAATGTCTATGTCAGAAAATCTGTCAGTCCGTCCTACCAAAAAACTAGGAAAGCCTCCTGCTACGAAAGATCTTAACGGTACAGATTTTAGAAATAAAGTTATAATTTTTAATTCATCTCCCAGATTGTGTGAATATCGAATAGTTTCAATTAAAGGTTTAGAAGTCCAGAACTTTTTAGAGCTGAAATAATCGTAACACTCTCCCAATGTTAAATCTTTCTAAAATTAGTAAAATAAATTGATATTAAAAATAATAATAAAATATTTATTTTTATTTATATTACATAGCTTGATCCCGCTTGGCTTGGTCCCGCTTGGGTCAAATTCTTCTGCTGCTCCTCTAAAAAAAACATTTATCAAACATATGCAGCATTTTTTGTAATGAAAATTTTAGTTAAATAGATCATCGAATTAATGAAAATCTCAGACTAGTCAAGTAGCCAGCTATCAGTTGTCGCTATTATTTATAACGTATAACCAAATTTTTTATCAAATAAATCTATCTAAATCTAAATCTAAAGTTCCTAACGATGGCAGAAAATATGATTGGAAACGCTGTCCAAATTGAAGAAAATAATGTGGAGATCGCCGCTCAAATTGAAGAAAGAGAAGAGATTTTTAATAACTTGGAAGGTGATTCCATCAGTTATAAACATTCATTTTTGGACAAATCATCTAGGCTTGTTAGAAGATCATTCTTGTTTAACATTGATATTAATTATATTGAAGAGGAGGAAGAAGAAGAGATGGAGGAAGATGATCAGGAAATTGACGAAGGAGTGGACATGGATGGACAACTGCTAAATTTAGGAACCGAGGCTGACGTAAAAGTAAGCAAGTTTAGGGCTAGTGAATTATTTAATAATTTCAAAGAAAAAGATGTATGTGTTATACAAAGCTACACTAAAATTGAAAGTCGAACACTAGTAACATTTGCTATTTGCCTTCCGTGTAGTGCAATTCACATGAGATATTTACGGAGAGGGGAATCCGATCATGTGAGCTGCCACTACAAAAGAGCTTATGTTGTTAGTGCTTCTGATTTACATTGTGCTATTTGTAGGATACATCTTTTTCTACTAATTCCTGAACATGCTTGCTTTTACTGCAATAAAAATGAAAAAAAAGATATAGACGATTATGTTGTTAAATATTAATATTAAACATAGTTTGTAAATGTGATGGGTAGATTAGTTTAACAATATTAATTTTAAATATAGGTTATAAACGTAATGGATAGATAATGTCAAAAATATTAATTTTAAACATAAATTGTAAAGATAATAAGTAGAATACGTCAAGAATATTAATTTAAAAATGTCAAATGTTACTATAAGCGGTTATATATTTTCAGTGCTATATGCAAAATACTTCTTTTTATTCTAACATCTGACACTGTATTTGTAAATGAAATAGCTAATCATATGTAAAAAAAAAAGTGTCGATTATGTCAACTGCCACTAGAAGCACTCATATATTAGCATAACATTTTGTTAACGCTTGTTTCTGTATTCAATTGAGTTTTCTCTTACTTGATGCAAAGTATATTAATATTATTAGTATAATTAAAAAGTAGTAGATTAGGCTATGCCGGTCCGACAATCAAAACCGTCATTTTTACATGTAAATTCCCATAAGAAAATTTAAGCTTCGATTTGCAAAAGTGGTGCCATTTTAGGGCGTGGCACTTTTTGTGTCAACCCATAACAATTGTTTTGTTATGTAATGTGAAAATTAGTATGTATTAAAAAACTTGTTAGATCATTGTTGTCGTTTCAATATAGGAAAAGGAAAAAATGTGTGTCAATTATTATATATATTTACATTTACTTTTTTTACAAAATTATTTGTTACCAGAGTTTTCACAAACACAAATTATAAAAAAAATATTATCCTCTTTTTAAAATTACAACAAAATGATGTCTAATTACATCTTTGAAGATTTGTACCAAATAGTAATATCTAGTGCGACATACAGGACAATTGTTTACCATTATAGAACAACAATTTTCATCATTCCATCTTAAAATACATTTTACAGTAAGTTGTAAATCTCACAACAATGCAAAGCTCATTAGTGCTGCTATTTACCATACTTTTTTGTAATTTTTTTGGATTATCTTCTCAATACACAGAGGAAGAAGAAGAAGAATACAGTTACAATTCAGTGTACATAAACGATAGAGAGTACCATATCTTGAAACATTTAAGTTTAAGGACATTTCAAGACACGGGATATAATGTCTGGTTCCACACACATTACAATCTAATAAAACCAGATGAATATGTAAGACACAATGATAAAATATATAATTTGGCTAAAGTTCAAATTGGTATCATACCGAAACTAATAAACAAAGTTTCGAATGTGAGTTACGTTCCTGTAGATATTAATGAACCTGCAGATATACATTGTAATCAATATACATCTAAATATTTTCAAAACAAAAATGTATACAAAGAAAACATACGAACAATGTTGGATTATTTATTTAACACAAACTCAACCTTTGAGACCTGTCTTATAGTATACCAATAACAATATATAAATCTATCTACAAAATTTCTATGTTATCTGACTTGGGGAGAGAGACGTTATGAAACCAATAAAGTCGGTAAGCTTTAATGAATCAAAAAATCATATACACCTAATGATTGTTTGGAGTTATGCATACAGAAGAGCTCGAAAAGATGAAGAAATTATCAACAAAATTCATTTTCAACGACGAATAGCTAATTTAGAATTAATTTTAAAAAATGTACTTGATGAAAATCATAGGACTAGAATTTATATTGAAAGGTTTAATTGATTTAAATAATAAAAAATATATTAAAGATATAATTATTTGTTTCATTTATTTTCGGTTAGACGAGGCTAGGCTCGGCTCATGAAATTATACCAGAGGTGCGGCGTGAAGCCCTACAAACATTCTATTTTTTTTTTACCACATGTGTTGTACTGTATAACTGCGTATTATTACTATTATTGCTCGTTTAAAAGATAAACA
This sequence comes from Kuschelorhynchus macadamiae, assembly GCA_030620095.1. Classification (NCBI taxonomy): domain Eukaryota; kingdom Metazoa; phylum Arthropoda; class Insecta; order Coleoptera; family Curculionidae; genus Kuschelorhynchus; species Kuschelorhynchus macadamiae. Next base: position 214,640 of record JAUTXW010000852.1, on the reverse strand, counting down.
AGATCATCTAAATTGTTTACTTATTACGACGTACTGCATGGCGGTAGTAGTCTAGAAGTTAAAAATTTGACAAAAAACAAATCTCGGTGTCGACGGTTCGAATCCAGGCGGGCGCGTGGGCTTTTTTTTTATAAGAAACAAATTAGTAATAATTATAGGGGTGCATGTGTGTGAGTGCCAAAAAGACACTTCAAATATAAAAGGCCTTTTTGAACCCGTACACTAATAAGGCCCTTCTGGTCAACAGCCTCTGGTCATTGTCGACCACTTCTTCGGCCATTTTCAGGAATTTTTCAGGATTTTGTCACTTCGTCGCCGAAGAAGTTGGACACACCCAATCTTTGGACAGACAGGCCATCCTCGGTCACAGTACCCCGCCTTGTATACTACTATTACCTATATCTTAAAGTAAATTTCAAGCGCCTCCAGCCTGCAGCAGCAGTTTATGCCCGGCTCCCATCTCTATTTGGCTCACGGATATTCACCATCGCGTTGTCATAGCAACTGCTGTAAAGAAATCTAAGCGCGAAAGCCGGCGTGCGGGGGATTCTGATGCGGAATTTGTTACTGCTGCTCAACAAGTCGCTCTTATGAAAAGGTGTTCAGCGCGCTACGTTTTTAAGTCATTATTATTTTTTGAGTATATAATGCACTAGTTTTGATAGAAAATAATGGTATAATTGAGTAAATAATATGAACTTATATAAAACATACTGCATTGTTATAATAAAAATATAGAATATAAAATGCTTAATATTTTAAAAATATTTTTATTTATAAGTAAATTGATTGGAAATTTGTAGGTGAAGCGGCGCTTCAATCGCGTCTCCTGGCGAGCCGCCACTGAGTGAGACAGCCCCTAGTCTAGACTGACACGGAACAATGGATTTATTATTAGATTTGCAGAGACAGTAGATCGCACCTGCTCGATTCTGTTTCGAAGCTCCTATAAGTTTCGAAAAGGTTCCTCATACACCTTTTCATGAGGAGCTTTACAGTCGCCATACAGATTAATTTAACGGGTTGTAGGCTGGAAACTTGGGGGTCATTCATTGTCTCTAACAAACGACCGAACATTCTAAGCTAAAAGAAAATGAGTTTAAATAGCATTATGAGATGGAGCGATATGTTATGAAAACGTTGATACAATCCTGGTAGCAATTCATTACGTAAATGGATTATATATTTGTTTGCATTGGTTTTAGTCACTTAAAGATACGCGAAGAACATTTTACTTTTTCCATTTCAGGAAATAACAATGAATGTCATCATTTTTTTTAACATCTTGACTTGTAGTACAAGCGATTTTGAGTAATTTAGCTTCTTTTTAGTTAATTATTTTGCCTATTTCTGGGAAGCTTGGTAAGAAAAATAATTTTCCTATTGCAATATCAGATGCCGCATGTCAGCATTCGAGAATTGTCTGTGCTACCTAAAAGCTCGCAATAATCGGCGTAGTTTCGACTCAACTGTAAGTACTGATAAACATAAAGTCATTCGAAGCATTTTATACCCAAGATCACTGCTTAAAATTAATCCAACCTTCAGAGGACAGATTCTTGTTTTTCTTCCGGAAGTGACTCAATCCTTGTTGTTATGTCTCTCAAAATTTAAAATTCAACATTGATATTTTAATATTGCTATCTACTTTTATTGTTTTTAAACAATTGTTTTGTGCAAGAATGAGGTAAAGTAACAATGTTAGGGATTATGAAGGGTTAACCGGAACGCCGCACAGAGGTCATTTTATCAATTTTAGTAATTAATAAATACAAAAATACTTTGTTAATAATTGTAATAAATGCCATTAAATTTAATTAAAAACCCTTTAATTTAAAATAAAACACAATGGTAATCTCCATAATTGCCATTAGTAGGCTGTGACAGGGTCGCGCGCATCTGACAATAGTATAATAAACAAAACTAATGCTTGTCAAATTTCCATGTCTTTTAATTTTGACAAGCTCCTGTCGATATACTTTCAAGTTTTGTGATACGCTAATACATTTTTATTTTATTTTGGGGTAAGTACTATACATTTTTTCTATTGGTTTATTAATTGTTCTTTACACTAATTGCAATTTAACATTTTTAAAAAGTAATTAATTTTAATTTTTTATTTTTGCTACTAGTTCAAAAAACATGTTGGCAGTTCTAAGATTTCCATAGATTTTAAACGTAATATAAATAAATCAAAAAACTAAACTTAATTGTTTTTTAAACTTGTCAAATGGTGCGCAGAAGCTTGCAGATAATAACAAAAAACACTTTTTTAGGTAAAATGTCCTTTATGAAAAGAGAATTGTTTAATGTTTGGCGTCAGGAAAGTACTTTAAAAAACAAGAATTCAGCTGTATTTTCATATGTAATAAATAAGCTGGAATTGGAAATTGATGAAAATGATAAAAACTATAGTAAAGTTAAATATATTATTAAAAATTTCAACAGCTTCTTGGCTAAAAACTGGTTAAAATGCCAAAGAATGTTAAAAACATTTGAAAAAAAGCATCATCATTGGCTTAACGAAAATCCTGTGATATTTAAAGACGAGGGTAATAACAATTCCACATTACGTAAAAAAGGCCGTCCTAAAAAACAGTTTAGCGAACTTAGCAATCAAAGTAAAAGAAAAGAGATACTACCTCTACTTCAAAATTATTCAAAAGATGAGTTGACTTTTGCTACCCGTAAAAGCTTTGAAATTGCTGGACAACGAAATGCTTCAAAAGTGCTTAAAAGCATTTCTGATGGATCCCTCAACTGCGCAAAGCAAACAAAAAATTTACTTCAACCACCAGGTCAAATTCAACAACCAATAAAGTATACTGCCAAGGAAGCACTCTCACTTTTTGTAGATGGCCGATTTACAAAAAAAACATATACACTAATACAGCAAGGAGCGAACGCTAAATTCGCAAATATTTATCCGAACTATAATATTATCCTAGATGCAAAAAAAAAGTGTTGCCCCTCTGAGGATCAAATTACTATTACAGACATTAGTGCCGAGGTGAAGTTACAAGGACTTTCAGACCACACTGCTAAAAGAATAGTGGAAGCACAATTTCAAGTTTTTGAACAGTTTTCAACGAGCGATTTAACAAACATCATGCTTTCGTACAAATGGGGTTGTGATGGGAGTGGAGGGCATTCAACCTACAAACAGGCATTCACTCCAGGAGAGGAAGGCATTTTAAAAACAGACTCCAATTTGTTTTCGATATGTCTCGTTCCAATTACAAATGAGTTGTAACAACCTAATATTATGGCAAAATGCACGCCCCTCATCAACCAGGTTCTGTAGGCCAATTAAACTTATATTTGCAAAGGAAATGACCGAATTGACACGGAGTGAAATAAATAATATTAAAAACCAAATAGAAAATATTCAGCCAACTATATGCCAATTAAAGAATTTTCAAATAACTGTTTATCATAGTTTTAAATTAACAATGCTCGATGGAAAGACGTTTGGAGTAATCAGCAATTCATCGAGCCAAACTTGTGGAATTTGTAAAGCAACTCCAAAAATTATGAATGACCTTAAAAAAATTTCATTGCTTACACTAAATACGGATATGTTCGATTACGGTATGTCAAATCTCCACGCGTGGATTAGATGTCTGGAATGCTGTTTACATATATCCTACAGACTTGACCTAAAAAAGTGGCAAATAAAAACTGAATCTGATAAACTGCAAGTAAAGCAAAGAAAAGAATATATTATTAAGAGATTAAAAGATGAGTTATCTCTATTAGTTCAGCACGTAGATTTTTTCGTCATTATTCTTCTTCTGCTTCCATAACTGGCCTGGACGAAAACTTTGTAAAAAATCTATTTATAATACTAACAACAATATCATGCGGATATAATATTAACATAGATTCATTTACCAAATTTTGTAATGCTACTGCCAACATGTATGTAAATCTATACCATTGGTATTACATGCCTGAAAGCCTCCATCGTTTATTAATTCACGGACCTGATATAGTCAAAAATACTTCACTTCCAATAGGAATGTTTTCTGAGGAAGCCTTGGAGTCCCGTAATAAAGACTTCAGAAATTATCGGGAGTTTCACTCAAGAAAATTTTCGCGGGAAGCAACTATGAGAGACATATTTAATGGCCTATTAATATCATCAGATCCCTTAATATCGTCATTATCAAAATGTATAGGAAACCGTTCAAATAAACAACCTTTATGCCAAGATGTTCTTAATTTGTTGATTGAACCACATACTATAGATAATAATATTGTTGATACTGTTGATAGTGAGGATATTATGGATTCTGATGAGGAATAATAATTATTGTCTTTATAAGATATTTTTCCCAAGTGGTTAGGTTTAGCTTGTTATTAGGTGACATTAACAATATTATTTCTTTGGTTGTTAATTTGTTGTTGTTTAATGTCTTAAATTTTAATGTTTTAAAATTTATAAAATTTCTTTTGTTTCTGTTAAGTTTGATGGTTTTTTATAAAATAAAATATATTTAATCCTAACTTATAAAATATATTGGTTAATTTATATTTTTCTTTTTGTTTTGTTATCGTTATATAATTTAGATAAGGAACAACATTTTTTTAAAACATCAGGATGTTTTAAAACAAATTCTACTCAGGAAAGATTGTGTTTGTGTCAAAGTTGTAATTTTATTTTTTTTAGTCTTAATAATAATACGTAAAAATAGTGAAAACATAATATATTTTTAAATAAAAAATGCGATAAAAATACATAATAATTTAAAAAAAAAATAAAATTAAAATTTTGACAAATTATATCACAAATATTTTTGTCACCCTTATAAATAGGTAGAATATTTACAAAAATGCTTAATTTTTAAGTTAGGACATATTAAAAATAAAAAAAAATGTCGCATATCTTGTTTCGATTTTTTATTCCCTAGAAGTAATAAAATGATCTCTGTGCGCCGCAGTATATTATAGAGTCAGCGCAAAATGTCGAGATCCGATTTCTGTCCGAAAATTAAAAAAAAAACATATGAATGGTACATACAAATTTCATAGATTGGCGCGCCAGGAAAAGTATTAGAAAACGTGCTTATTGTATATTTTAGAGAGTTAGTAAAGAATTTTAACCTTAACCTTTGATAATGTTGTCAAAAATAAAATGTTTAGTTATATTAGCCATAGAAAAAGCATAATATTTTATTCGCTTGTTATGGTTATTACACACTAGAAATATGAATTACAAATTTCATCCTCCTGAGTTATAACTATCATTGCCTGTTCGTTGCATAATACACAAATATTTACGTTATTATTTTTTTCTCCTTCGCCTTTAGTCGTAATGGATGTTACATTTTATCAAAAATACAGCATTAGAAGCGTATTTTATGGAAAATGCAAAGTCGTAATTTATAACGATATTATCCTTTTCGCGGCCTGTCCCCGGTTTCCATCAGGGACGCAGAAAAACCGACTCTTGAAAGTTACAAACAACATTAATCAAACATGCTTGAGCTTTTGTGTTTAAAATGAGGCCCGATTAAATGGCCCATTCGAGAAGTTACTTTTGTATAACGTGTAATAAAGAAGCATTTATTTTGAATTAATTTTCAGTAATTGACAGTATCTTGTCGACTTATCGCTTTTTCGATCTACACTGAATCTTAGGAAGGGCAAATGTTTTACAAAATATTTTATGAAGCCAAAATATATATAATAGTAATGTTATATATACTTATAAATAAATAAAGTAAGTAAAATAAAAGAATAAGTTTTGCACCCTATCATCTTTAATAATTTTGAAGTGTAAATATATCTTATTAATGTTTAAATATTAAATTCAAATTCAAATACAAATTTTTTATTTGGTTTCGGGCACTATAAATATAGAAAGAAACACGTCAAATAGAAACGTAAATAGACATATGATAAGTACCTAATATAAACTAACAACAGATATATCTAAATATAGATCACAAAACATAGTATATAATTTTTTCCTCGAGTTAAAATCACTTCTGCAGTGCGGTGTCCAACAAAACAAGGAAAAAAAAAAGTTTTCAGTTTGCATATAGTTGCAAAAAAGTGAAAAATTCATCTGTGGTGTAAAAAGTCTGTGATAAAAGTAAGCTTTTAATTTTATTTTTGAATTTATTTTGACAATTTATTGCTTTTATGTTATAAGGTAACATATTATAAATTTTACTCCCAGCGTAGATTGGTGATCTTTTATAAATATTTAAGTTATGCTTGTCTAAGCAGAAGTTATTTTTATTTCTTGTATCATACGCATGAAAATTACTGTTAATTTGAATTAGATTTTTATTTCGATGGATATCTGAGAATAATTTTAAGAGATAAATTGAAGCAACTGTCAAAAGTTTATATGACCTGAATGTCTCTCTGCAAGATTTTTTAAAAGGTATACTAAAAATGATTCTAACAATTCTTTTTTGTATTATAAATACTCTCTCTATATCTGAGGCCTGACCTCACACTACTATGTTATAAGCTATTGCAGAATAGTTGAAAGCATAATATACATTAATAATTGTTGTACGGTCAACATAATTACGGAGACCAGAAATTACGTAAGCTCCCCTATTAAACTTCTTACAAACATTGTCGATCTGAATGTTCCAATTAAGGTGGCAATCCATAGACAAACCCAAGAAACTAACGCATGAGGAAAGCTCAAGATCATGACCATCGAAGGAAATGCTGATATCACAAGGTTCTCTACGAATAGTTCTTAAGTTCATAGCTGCAGTTTTGGTATGGTTAATCATTAGCTTATTAGCAAAGCACCATTTAGAAAACTCATTTAGTACAGTGTTGATTTTATTTTTTAAGAGACTTTCTGACATATCGGATGCTACGATAGTAGTATCATCTGCATATAGAAAAACCTGGCCCTGACTTATATAGTCAGGAAGATCATTAATGAAGAGTAGGAAAATCAGGGGAGCTAAGATACTTCCCTGAGGTGTGCCAATATTCTGATTAAAATCCGACGACATTACGTTTTTAATTTTTACAGAAAATTTTCTGTTAGTCAAAAATGAAACTATAAATGCGTTTATATTACCACGTAGTCCTAGGGCGTCTAGTTTAGCAGAGACAAACTGTTTATCAACAGTGTCGAATGCACGTGTCAAGTCAAAAGACAACGTAATTACAAATTCACCTTTGTCCATCTTATTAGAAATATACTGTACAAGATCAATGCACCCAGTTTCCGTAGACATGCCTCTCCGAAAACCATGTTGCCTGTCGTTTAAGATATTATATTTGCAAATAAAGTCATAAATACGATTGTAAACAATTTTTTCAAAAATCTTAGAAAAAAGAACTCAATAAGGAAATAGGCCTGTAGTTTTCCATGCTAAGAGAATCCCCCCTCTTAAATATAGGTACAACTATGGATTTCTTTAGCCTGTCCGAAAATACACCAGCACACACCGAAACATTAATCAGGTCACACAATGTGGTTGAAATATTAAATATAACACGTTTAATAAACTTACTGGATATAGAGTCGAAACCACGAGAGCCTTTGTTGGGGAAACTCATGACATCTCTCTCCACCTCGGTACTTGTAACAAACCGGTAATAAAACGAATTCAAGACAAGTCTTCGACCAATAGTGCACATGTCGGAGAATCGCCCACCGAAATAAGTACCCAGCTTGGTAGGGATAACTAAGTCCAGGTATTCCCCAAAGACTGACGCAACCTCAAGTGGCTCAGAAATTATTTTGTTATCCCGAGATAGAACTATATTTTTTGTGGTATTAATGTTTTTGCCCTGTATTTTGTTAACTATTGACCAGCTTGTTTTAACTTTATTGGTTGAACGAGAAATTAAAGTGTTGTAGTAAGCGAGTTTTTCATTTTTAATTTTCATAGTTACTTCTTTTTTAAATATTAAATAGCGATGTTTGATTGCATCGTCCCTACTATTATTTTTTAGCCAGTTTAGTTTTTCTAGATTATTAATTTGGATTAAAAGGTCCTCTGAAAATCGCATTTTAAAATTATTTTTAATTTTTCTGGTCTTTATGGGAAAAGTAGTTTGAAAACTCCAACAAAAGGAATCAAAAAAAGTATCAAAGTCAAGGTTGGGATCGGAACCTAAAACACCCTCAAACGCTCTACCAAACCTATAAACGAATTCATTAATACCTATTTCATTAATGGATCTGTAATCCATTGTACTTATTAATTTTTTTGGCAAATCGTATGTATCAATAATTTTAAATTTAAATATATGATCTGAGAAACCCAAATCACAGTTACGTACCTGAAGCAAAGAAGGTTTATTAGAAATAACATAGTCTAAAATGGCATTCAGTCGGGTTGGATTTTTTAAAAGAGAGGCCATACCGAAGCTCTCTAATAAATCCGAGAGTATTCTATGTGATTTATCATTACATCCAGCATTTACATTCAAATCACCACACACAATGACCAACTCAAAACTGGATGCTGCTGTGAATAAAATTTGATTTAGTACATCAATAAAAAGCTGCAAGTGTCCCGATGGTGGTCGGTAGATATCAATCAAGCAAAGATGTTTTAGTTTCAGACAGCAACACTCAATAACTGACTCAACTGAGAGACTGTCAATAATCTCCACAGGGGAGGCCTCCGATATGAGAGAGTCATGAATAAATATGGCAGTTCCACCATGCTTACTTTTAGTTCTGCAAAAGCTATTTAAGAGAGTAAAATTATTGATATAAATATTATTAATTTGTTCACTGATTAGCCAGTGTTCGTCAAAACAAAGAATTTTAGGACAATATTTCTGACAATTAATAATATTTAAAAATCTTGCAGTTTATGGACAAACTAAGGCTGACTGTAATATTTGGTATTATATAAAATAATTATAAAGTTTCTAATTTTCATACAAATGGAAATATATACTTTTAAAAAATCAAAATAGCTGCACTGGTGATATTTGAGAGTAGAGAAAGAATTTTTAGTCGGCATTTTAAAATTCAAAATGGCGGCGGCCACGAGGCGAGCGAATTTGGTCATTTGTATAAGTAAGTTCGTCTTAAAACCGGTATCTGGCGGTATTTAACACGTTTCCGTGTACGTTTTTTTGTCAAGAACTAGAATATTTTGACTTATAATAAAAGGTTTTTTTGATGTCTATATGGTACAAGTGGCGCCTTATGATAATTTTTATGGTCGCTGGACATGTGGACATTTAAGTTTTGTCCTTTTTTCTTAACATACATTCCCTTTATTTTTGTTATATTTTTTTAGAATAAATAAATAAATGAAGAGTAAAATAAAAAATATTTTTGCAAACGCCCTATAAGATTAATACAATGAATATATTGTTTTCATATTTCTTTTTCTAGTTTAGAAGTTCTATGCTCGGTAATAAATGCCTTATATATATATATATATATATATATATATATATATATATATATATATATATATTTTTGTTAATTATTTTCTTGGGCATAGGTTAACTCATTGAGAAGCAAAACTACAATTTAATCGACGTTTCGCTCATTATATTGAGCTTTTTCAAGATATTTTATTTTCTACAATAAAAACATGTATAGTTAGTATTTAAATTGGTTAAAATATTATTGAAAAAACATCACTCAAAAAAACATTACATTTAAAACAAACTATGATCATGAACACAAAAATACATTTAAAACAACATTAATATTATACAGAGTACGAACCTTGGAAACATGTCATGTGTAACGAATGTTTTGCGATTGCAATAATTTCGACACGTCTGGAATTCTGGTAGATAAAAACAAGACAACTTTTAGTATGTTTTTTTCCGGATAATGGTTATTTATTAAAGTCTCCTTAACCTTCTTTAAAATCTCAGGACGATATTCTGGGGAAGTAAGTGAGATGGCACGATCGGGTAGACCTATAATAACGCTATTTTTTTGATTCTTTGGATGGTTGGAGTTAAAGTTTAAGTATCGCCCTGACAATTTTTTTTTTGTATACCACTTGGTTTTTATATTTTGATCTTTCTTGTTTCTAATTAAGGTTCAGTCTAGAAAATTAATTTTGTTTTTGTCTTCAATTTCCATGGTAAATTTTAATTTGGGGTGAAAATTATTGAAAGCATTTAGTAGGTCATTAATATGGTTTTTTGAAACGGCAGTTAAACAATCGTCCACAAATCTTTTAAAAAAAGGAAGGTTAAAATCAAGAAATCATCCGGAAAAAAACATACTACGAGTTTTTAAACAACGAACTCATGTTTTTTATAATAACTTAAAGAAAGCAACAAAAGAAAGAAATGGTAATACTAAATACGTTGCAATGCCCTACACAGACGGTCTATCAGAAAAAATAAATTATATATTGTCTAAACACGATATAACTGTCTGTCATAAAGCACAGAATTTACTAAACGGTCTTTTCACTCCCTTGAAAAGCAAAGTAATTAAAAAAAAGAAATCAAACCTAGTTTACTCAATTCCATGTTTAAAAAGTACATAAAAATGACAACACAATACTTAGATAGTCGATTAAACGGCCACAAATACACAAAAAATGCATCAACTGCACTCCACAAACACGAACATACAGAAAAACATGAATTCGATTTTAAACAAACCAAAATTTTAGAGCAAGAAACTAATTATCGAAAACTCACAATAAAAGAAATGATAAAAATTAAAAAAGAGAAAGATGCCGTCAACGATAAAAAAGACATCAATAACTTAAGCCACATTTATTATAATCTGATATCTAAGTAAATTAGTTTAAATAAATAAACTACTCCATACATAAAACCCTGTACATTTCAGTAAGATCATAAACCCAAATTCTGTACAGCAATAAAAATCAAACTAAATATTAAAAAAATAGAAAAAACTTGTCTCGTTTTTATCTACCAGAATTCCAGACGTGTCGAAATTATTGCAATCGCAAAACATTCGTTACACATGACATGTTTCCAAGGTACGTACTCTGTATAATATTAATGTTGTTTTAAATGTATTTTTGTGTTCATGATCATAGTTTGTTTTAAATGTAATGTTTTTTTGAGTGATGTTTTTTCAATAATGTTTTAACCAATTTAAATACTAACTATACATGTTTTTATTGTAGAAAATAAAATATCTTGAAAAAGCTCAATATAATGAGCGAAACGTCGATTAAATTGTAGTTTTGCTTCTCAATGAGTTAACCTATGCCCAAGAAAATAATTAACAAAATATATATATATATATATAAATAAATAAAAACGATATATATATATATATATATATATATATATATATATATATATATATATATATATAGGGGCCCAGGAGCTATTTTAGTATAATGTAGTTCTATAACTGAAAAATGTATAAGTACATTAAAGTTAATGCTAGATATGCCCTCAGTATGTTCGTACAGTTCGGAAGGTGATAAGATCGGTGTTCATGAGATGGATACATGACACATGTTTAAAACGACTTTTGTCTATATATCCTACACATACCAGTTGTTAAGAGTGCGAATTATGATTTTTTTTCAACTTTTAAAGATGGAAAATATATATACGGCGCACTAAAAAGTATAAAAAAATATTGTATGGGAAAATGTAAAATCCAGGTTTGTAAGAGTAAACTATATAACAAAAATTGAGCACAGTGTGCTCTAGCTACAATGCTGGTCACAGATACTGATAGACCTCCTGTATCTTTTTAAATATTATTCTTAGCTTAAAGTAAAAACCATGGTTTTATTTTAATAAATATATACCACTAAAGCTATATCAGTTATTGTTTTAACGGCTTGGTAACGTTTTTTTTTTTTTGAAGATCCGCGAAGAAACCGATTTTAATATATATATATATATATATATATATATATATATATATATATATATATATATATATATATATATATATACACACATATATATATATATATATATATACCAGTTGAAAAAGTTGTACGAAAGTCAACGAAACGTCCTGGAAAAAAAAATAAATTATGTAACTGCCCACTACCTCGCAGTTTACTCTACTGAACCAAAATTCCCAAGAAAACTTTGCTATAAATATATATATATATATATATATATATATATATATATATATATATATATATATATATATATATATATATATATATATATATATATATATATATATATATATATATAATCGGTTATATATATATTCAAAAAAAAAATATTACCAAGCCGTTAAAACAATAACTGATATAGCTTTAGTGGTATATATTTATTAAAATAAAACCATGGTTTTTACTTTATAAGAATAATATTTAAAAATATACAGGAGGTCTATCATATCTGTGACCAGCATTGTATAGAGCACACTGTATCAATTTTTGTTATTTATTTATCATACAAACCTGGATTTTACATTTTCCCATACAATATGTTTTTATACTTTTTATGCGCCGTATTGGTGCCTATATATTTCCATCTTTAAAAGTTGAAAAAAAATCATAATTCGCATATAATATATTTAACTGGTATGTGTAGGATATATAGACAAAAGTCGTTTTAAACATGTGTATATATATATATAACACCGATATTATATATATATACATATATATATATATTAACTTTAATGTATTATACATCTTTCAGTTTATATATAGAACTACATTATACTAAAATAGCTATATATATATATATATATATATATATATATATATATATATATATATATATTTTTTTTTTCGTATTTTTTTTCTTTAACCATATATAAATATTTTGTTAATTATTTTCTTGGGCATAGGTTAACTCATTGAGAAGCAAAACTACAATTTAATCGACGTTTCGCTCATTATATTTAGCTTTTTCAAAATATTTTATTTTCTACAATAAAAACATGTATAGTTAGTATTTAAATTGGTTAAAACATTATTGAAAAAACATCACTCAAAAAAACATTACATTTAAAACAAACTATGATCATGAACACAAAAATACATTTAAAATAACATTAATATTATACAGAGTACGTACCTTGGAAACATGTCATGTGCAACGAATGTTTTGCGATTGCAATAATTTCGACACGTCTGGAATTCTGGTAGATAAAAACGAGACAAGTTTTTTCTATTTTTTTAATATTTACTTTGATTTTTATTGCTGTACAGAGTTTGGGTTTATGATCTTACTGAAATGTACAGGGTTTTATGTATGGAGTAGTTTATATATTTAAATTAATTTACTTAGATATCAGATTATAATAAATTTGGCTTAAGTTATTGATGTCTTTTTTATCGTTGACGGCATCTTTCTCTTTTTTAATTTTTATCATTTCTTTTATTGTGAGTTTTCGATAATTAGTTTCTTGCTCTAAAATTTTGGTTTGTTTAAAATCGAATTCATGTTTTTCTGTAGGTTCGTGTTTGTGGAGTGCAGTTGATGCATTTTTTGTGTATTTGTGGCCGTTTAATCGACTATCTAAGTATTGTGTTGTCATTTTTATGTACTTTTTTGGGCAATTTAAACATGGAATTGAGTAAACTAGGTTTGATTTCTTTTTTTTAATTACTTTGCTTTTCAAGGGAGTGAAAAGACCGTTTAGTAAATTCTGTGCTTTATGACAGACAGTTATATCGTGTTTAGACAATATATAATTTATTTTTTCTGATAGACCGTCTGTGTAGGGCATTGCAACGTATTTAGTATTACCATTTCTTTCTTTTGTTGCTTTCTTTAAGTTGTTATAAAAAACATGAGTTCGTTGTTTAAAAACTCGTAGTATGTTTTTTTCCGGATGATTTCTTGATCTTAACCTTCGTTTTTTTAAAAAATTTGTGGACGATTGTTTAACTGCCGTTTCAAAAAACCATATTAATGACCTATTAAATGCTTTCAATAATTTTCACCCCAAATTAAAATTTAAGAAAACTTTGCTGAAATATATATATATATATATATATATATATATATATATATATATATATATATGAGCTTGTAACATGGAACAAAATATAATCTCCTAGGTAACTAAACAAAAAAAAACAATTTTATGAAATATACTAGCATTATTTCAACGATTTTTTAACTATTTGAATAACCTGAAGTACAAGCTTTTTAAAGGTACATAATACTTTTGTAATCACAATTAAAAAATAACTTCAGTACCCTATTCTAAGAATATAATCTCTAGCAAACACTTTAGAGCCTTTTTTCTTGTCCCATAGTGCAACGTGCATGCTGTTGGTTATCACAAATATCGACAAACCTACAATTTGTTTCGAGTTAAAACGAGTTAAATTTTACTTCCCTCGTAACTGGAATCCTGAAAAAATCAGTCTCCCAGATTTTTGCTGATCTTCACGTTTGAGAGTTCCTAGATGCCATTATGGCCAAATAAAATGAATGAAATTATTAATTCGGTACAAAATTTGCTTACCCAATTGAAAACATTTATTTTTGGGCAATTTTTCTTCGCAACTCAATAAAATATCCAATTTCAAATTAATTGAAAAAATATTTATGTGAATTACATACGTCAATATATGAACTAGTCTGTCCACAGAATGTTTTGATACGATTGGCTCAAAAAACAAGTGTGAAACAAGGATAAACAGGTAATTTTTGTGCGAATCCTATTTCGTAAAACAAAATAGCGGCCTAACAAAATGTTTAAATATTCGGTAAAATTTAATTTCCAATAACAATAATAATAATATGGGTGGGATCGTTATCGGTATGGCTTGTAAGGTTTTCCAATAGAGCGAGCACTCTGCTTCAGCTTGTAAAGGATCATGAAAGAATGGCCGTACTCTTTTAACAAACATGAACGACCGAGAATCGATCGCTCATACGGAGCTGCGAGAAATCAGAACTCGAGTCAAAAGATCAGAACAAAAGTTGCTTTTTCAATATCAAAAAAAAACAAGCCTTACTATGGCATTTTCTATCGAATTATCGAGGCAATGGAATTGTCAACAAAATCAACATTTCCTTTTCTTAGATCAGTCGGTTTGAAATCTGAAGACAAAGGGTTCCTCTTGGCTTGTCAAAATGGAGTAATTAACATTCTTATATATCGTAAACAGTTCTCTAATATACTTCATATACGGCCTCTAGAAAGAATCTCGAGACTCTAGTGCACATGCAAGTTGAAAAGGCCCGGGGAGTTATTTAAAAATTTTAGAGGGTGAGACGGTCAGTGAAAACAAAATGCGTGTATTTTCTGTAGGGGGCCTCAAGAAAGCCTTTTATTTTCAGCTCTTTCATAATTAAATTAAATATCTCTATATGAAATTTGCATGTTCATGGACTATTAAAAGAATGTGAATACTTTTACGTGTGATATGAAATTCCCAAATCGATGAATATTTTCTCGGACACATAGAGGGGACAACTCACATTTTTTAAAATAGTCCTGTTAGCAGTGGCATTCTTGCAGTTCAATAATAGAAATATCGAGGTCATAGAAGAAAGTTTCTTATATCGAGACACTCTCGTAATGATAGAAGGATTTTGTGGAGTTAGGTTTAGAAAAGAAACTGATCTGTGTTTAATGACTGATAGAAGATAATGTGTTTTGCTAATCGATTTTTTTTTGGTCCACAAATTAATGTAAAAATACATCATTTAATAAAGGATAAGCACAAATATATCTAATGTTATCTGGATTAAATACAGTTTAACGCTACAAAAAAGCTCCTGTCAAATTATTTTTAAAAATCTCAGAGAATGAGAAATTCAAATTAACCAACAGCGGGTTAAAAACCGACAAATTTAACAACTCCATAGCTTTTACTAAAAATGAAGAGAATTGGCAATTAAGCAAAAAGATCTGCTCGATTCATTCCACTCATTTATCATAGCAACTTTCCAAAACTCCCAACTAAAAGCGAAACTGCCAGACAGATCCACGGGATTAAGAAAATATGACATCTAGGGATGCTAAAACGTAGAGGTATTTTTATGTACAACCTGAGAGGGTAATTTTTTCCACAACTTCAAACATTTTATTTGGCCGCCTTTTGTCTTACCATCTTGAATTCGTAGTACAATTTTACCAGCTCACCACTAAATCGTAGTAAATTGTTGCAAAACATTGAAATAGATCTAATAAGTAGTTTTTTTAGGCTGATTTTTTAAATATTTTATTAGGCCGCCTTTTTCTTTCGCTGTCTTGGATTCGAACCAACATTTTACGATTTGATTTCGAGGTAATACTTGTTTTTGCGCAAAATTCAAAGTAAATTGGATGATTAGTTTTTTAGTAATAACTTTTTTAATATTTTTACGAGGCCGTCATTTTGTTCCGGCATATTGAAATTTTACTAAAATGTTATCAGATCATTCGCATAGACCGCATAGTTTTTTTACTAAAAGTCAATCGGGTAAGTAGTTTTTTAGCTGCGAAGACGCAGACAAACAGACCGACAGACATACTGACAGACAGATCGGCGAAATTGAGAAAATATGTTTTTCGGCATCTAGAAACCCCGAATCGTGAGAATCTGCAAAAATCGCAGAAGGTGATTTTTTTTAACGATTTTTTACATTAATTTTTTAGACATTTTGTTTGGCCGTCATTTTGATCCGATCTTGAATTCGTACCACAATTTTACTATTCATTTCTACATCATAGTTAATTCTCGCACAAAAATTGAAATTAATTGAACAAGCAGTTTTTTCAGGCTGATTTTTTAAATATTTTGTACGACCGCTATTTTGTTTCTCCGTCTTGGATTCGCACTAAAATTTTACCAGTTGATTTTTAAGACATTTGAAGTAAATTGTGCAATTAGTTCTTTGGTAATAACTTTTGAACAATTTACTAGGCCGCCATTATGTTGGATTTTCACCAAAATGTTACGAAGTCATCCTCGTATGACCCTTAATTTTTCACCATAATTTGAAGACAGTCGGGTAAGAAGTTCTTTAGCTATCTAGGAACTCTGAAACGTGAAATTTGGAATAATATTGAAGGATTACATTACTTTGCTTTTACGAAGTAAACAAAAATGTTAGGATTCGTGAAGATATTACGAAATAATCGTATGCATATATAAACTCTGTTATCCATATATACGTACAGGAATTCTGTACGAAGGAAGCTATGGGTAATGGCGAATTTACCAATTTTTCTACTGTTCTGTCTCTTGGTTCTGTGTTCAACAGCAGAAAACAATATATCCTTGCAGTGAAAACATACCTCTAACTCGGACATAAAGTAAAAATAAAGTATGGGAAAAAAAGGTAAAAATAGCCGTAACCATTACGTGACTTGAAGTATTTTAAAATTATTAACACCAGAAGAGTTTTAAAAATATGTATTGTAAGTGTAAAAACAAATGTAATAATAAGTTAAATTTCTAAAATAGATTAGGTAAACACGATCGTTTTTATGTATGGGTGACTTTGTAGTACGAAATATTTTTTGTAATACACAATTTAATTGCATTGTAATTATTGTATCCCCAGCATGGAAACATCGTACGAAAAATGAGGATTAAAAAAATTGAACGTTGAAATCCCGCAAAAACTCTATTTAAGAAAACTTAAAAAGGTACGGGATGTTAAATTCAGAGTGTGAAAAAGTTTGTGAAAACACATGTGTATATTTTCCATGGGTCTTCAAAAAAGCTTTTCAACTCTTTCAGTTTTTGATGCATTCAAAAAATTAAATATATATATATATATATATATATATATATATATATATATATATATATATATATATATACTGGGTGATTTACGACCCACTGTACATACTTATGTGGTGTATAGGGTATCCCTAGGGTATATCGAAATGGATATTTAAATTGATTAATTCGGCTTTATTACCAAGATACAGGGTGATTTTCGTATTTTGGTAAAAATTTGTTCACCCTGTATCTCCTAAACTGCTTAATGGATTTTTTTAAAATTTTGTACACAAACACAAACTCTTGGTATATCATAACTTTTTGACGTTTGAAAAGTATCAAAGTTCCAGGGCCGTATCCAGCCAATTCACACAGGGGAGGGGGTTAGTTTTGAGACACCCTGTACATCGGAATTCGGTATTTTTGAATTTTTTTCTTAAACTACATTCATTTGTGAACAAAAATATGCCACCATCTTGAATGGCACACTAATAGGTTATGTACGAAATTTAAATCTTTAGATAGTACATACCCCTTTTTTAGCGGTATCTGTATTAAAGCTTTTAACTAAGTATAAAATTATTTCAATGATTGACTTTAAAAAAAAATTAAACTATCTCTACTAATAAAACACAGCCTTGTCGAATTAATTTTTATTTTCAGTATCCCAAAAAAAATTAAAATCTACCCTAACACAATAACGTCTTAAAAGCTACAAAATGTTTTCAAAATGCATACCACCGGTGTCTCTACATTTTTGTGCACGCTTTTGTAGGTTTGCAATTGAGCGGTGAATCATTTGAGGGTTTTGTCTAACCTCGTCGCAATAAAAATGTTTATTTATTTATTAATTGATCCCTAGTTTCGATTGGAACACTGTAAACTTTTTGTTTTAGATGCCCCCACAAAGAGTAGTCGGCTGGATTAAAGTCTGGCGACCTAGCTGGCTAAGGATGTGGTCCTCCGCGTCCAATCCACCGATCAGCAAATTGTTGATTGAGATAATTTCGAACATCAATTCCAAAATGTGCAGGTGCCCCATCGTGTTGAAACCATATGCCTCTTAAATTTACATTTTCTAATAAGCCCGGTAAAATGTTTTGTAGAAAGTCCAAATATACAACAGCCGTTAGTCGTTGAGGGGAAATATGTCGTCCAATTAAATGATTATTTATTAAGCCGCACCAAACATTCACTGAAAACTTTCGTTGAGAATTGGCCAATCGCAACGAATGAGGGTTTTCATCTGCCCATACATGAGAGTTTCTAGAATTAAAGACTCCGTCCCTTGTAAATTGGGCTTCATCAGTGAATAGTGCTCTAAAAATTGTTCTTCGATGATTTATTACCCACCTAGCAAATGCTAATCTAGGCAAGTAGTCGCCTTCTTCTAATCTTTGTACCTCTTGTACATGGAAAGTGTTTTTCATTTTTTATAGTTCTCCATACTCTTGTCTGCGGTATCGCTAATTGGGCGGAAATTCGCCTAGTGCTTGTAGTTGGATCTTCCCTCACAAGATTGAGAATATTATCTTCTTGGACCACGTTATTAGCACCCACTCTTTCAACATGAAGATCGGTTGAGGGAAACTTACCCTTTTCACGCAATGTATTAAAGGTTGCGGCAAACGTTTGGTGATTTGGAATTCTCCGATCCGAAAATCGTCTTCTGTATTCTTCTGTAGCAGCCCTTCCGTTACCATTACAAAAACCGTACACAAATACGATGTCTGCGTACTCAGCATTTGTAAATAACGGCATTTTTACAATTATTGACACGTACAAACTTTTTGCAAAGAGAAAATTCAAATTGTCAAACACAAATGATTGAATTGTATGTACGTAATGTCATTTTTAAAATATCTGTCTAAATTCCAAGGCTTACTTTATTATTTTTAGGTATTAAAATTTATTGAATTTGTATTTTTTTGTAGGTTTTAAGGTTACGAAAAAAATAAAGGTAAATAAAAAAATTAAAAAAAAAACAAGCTCTTACAAGTAATTTGTATACAATAACAAAAATAAAAAAAGATAAATTTTTACGGTAGCCGATAAATGATCACGATCTCGAGCATTAGATAAGAGATGAGGCGAAAAAGACTCAAACAGAAATTAACTGGTTTATTAGTAGAGATAGTTTAATTTTTTAAAAGTCAAGCATTTAGACAAAAACCTCAAATGTAAATGATTCAACGCTCAATTGCAATTCACAAAAGCGTGCACAAAAATGTAGAGATACCGTTAGACAGGCGTTATTGTGTTAGGGTAGATTTTGGTATTTTTGGGCCACTAAAAATAAAAAATAATTCGACAAGGCTGTGTTTTATTAGCAGAGATAGTTTAATTTTTTTTTAAAGTCAATCATTGAAATAATTTTATACTTAGTTAAAAGCTTTAATACAGATACCGCTAAAAAAAAGGGGTATGTACTATCTAAAGATTTAAATTTCGTACATAACCTTTAGTGTGCCATTCAAGATGGTGGCATATTATTGTTCACAAATGATTGTAGTTTAAGAAAAAAATTCAAAAATACCGAATTCCGATGTACAGGGTGTCTCAAAACTAGCCCCCCTCCCCTGTGTGAATTGGCTGGATACGGCCCTGGAACTTTGATACTTTTCAAACGTCAAAAAGTTATGATATACCAAGAGTGTGTGTGTACAAAATTTAAAAAAAATGGATTAAGCCGTGTAGAAGATACAGGGTGAACAAATTTTTACCAAAATATAAAAATCAACCTGTATCTTAGTAATAAAGCCGAATTAATCAATTTAAATATCCATTTCGATATACCCTATACACCACATAAGTATGTACAGTGGGTCGTGAATCACCCAGTATATATATATATATATATATATATATATATATATATATATATATATATATATATATATATATATATATATATATATATATATATATATATATATATATATATATATATATATATATATATATATATATATATATATATATATATATATATATATATATAAGAGGATAAAAACGTTAGTGAAAACACAATGTGTGTATTTTCTATGGGTCTTCAAAAAAAGAGTTTTATTTTCAGCTCTTTCATAATTAAATTAAATATCTGTATATGTAATTTGGATGTTCATGGGCTATTAAAAAAAAAGTGAATACTTCTACGTGTAATATGAAATCCAAGGTTGCACAAATCGGTGAATATTTTCTCGGAAGAATAGACGGGACAATTCAAAATAGTCCTGTTAGCAGTGGAATTCTTGCAGTTCAATAATTGAAATATCGAGGTAATAGAACAAAAGTTTCTTATATCGAGACACTCTTTTCTCGGTAATGATATAGGGATTTTGTGAAGATTTTTTTTGGTCCGCAAAGCGTTGCAAAAATACACATTTAATAAAGGATAAGCACAAATATATCAGATGTTATCTGGTTTAAAATACAGTTTATACGCTACGAAAAAGTTCGATCCTGTCAAATTATTTTTAAAAATCTCTGAGAATGAGAAATTCAAATTAACCAACAGCAGGTTAAGAACAACCGACAAATTTAACAGCTACATAGCTTTTGCTGAAAACGAAGAGTATTGGCGATTAAGTAAAAAGATTTGCTCGATTCACCTTAGCTACTTTCAAAAACTCTCGACTAAAGGCGGAACTGACAATACGCAGGAAAGGGTAAAAGAAACAAGCAATGTTTTAATTCTGATTCAATAAGAAAATATTTATTTTTATTACGATTTTCACAAAAGATCTGCTCGATCCATTCCACTCATTCACCATAACTACTTTCAAAAACTCCCAACTAAAGGCGAAACTGACAATACGCAGGAAAGAGTAGAGGAAAACCGTATTCACTAAAGAGGTTTAAATTTAGACTTGACAGTTATAGGTTTAAGATGACATTTTTAACAATTGAACAAATAATGTTTCTAAATGTCACAATTACAAAATGACAGTGACATAAGCGCAACATAACTGGCGAACTAAGAGTTTTAAGTACCATGGCAACTAGACCTGGGTTAACTTTTAATCCACTTTAGTGAATACGGACAAGAATGTTTTAATTCTGATTCAGTAAGAAAATATTTATTTTTATTACGGTTTTCACAGTGTTTTCTAGTTTTTATTAATGTTTTTTAATAACAAGATATGTTCTTTACTATTTTTATATTTCTTTTACCTTTATTTATATTAAAATCTAGAGTAACTAACTAGAAAACAAAAAAATATATATATTAATTCTTAATTAATTAATCATTTTTATCCGCACAAAAAATTTATTTTGTTTCCTAAAAGTTTAATATATTCGTATTAAAATATTATTAAACTAAAGGTTTAAGCAATTATGTCATTTTTTATAGCTCCAAATGCAAATCCTTCATTTTGAAAATTGAACTTACACCATTTGGAAAATATTGGCTTATTTAATATACCTAACAAAAATTAAACGGATATCACCTAAACCCAAATTCAAAAATGTTGTCCTAAAAAGACTTTCATGAAAACCAGTCTTATTTCAATGTTTATTACAAATACTATAAAATAAAAAAGTTTCAATGATCCTGGCTTGCAATAATCAAAAATCATATAAGACAGTATGGATTTTTTGAAAATACTATTAAAATAAAATCTTTATAAGGGTTTACTTACTTAATAATAAATACGCTGTGTTGTTTTCTTCTAGTCAGCTAGTCACTTTATGTAAAAAAGCGGAACTTATTTATTCTGCTTCAAGTTATCTCAAACAAAATATTTATTCTTTAAATTTACGTTTCTAAACATATAAAATACCCAAAAGATATTTTTTAATTTAATATGTTATTTTGAATTTCGCTACATAATTTTAAAGGTATTATCGTTTATTTTTCTTTTTGTCGTTTTTACTATTTTTATGGTAAGAAATATTTTTTCTGATAGATTTTTTTACATTATTACTAGATATTGACAGAAAATATTTTAAAAATATGTCTCACTTAAGTTACGTCAACAACACGATAGAATAGGCGCAACGCATTTTATGTTATTAAAAGGATTATTCTGAAAGATCTCAATTTTTTAATTGCAGCAACAACTTACCGAATCCGAAACGTGGCATATCCGCAAATTATCAAACCACAGGAACGATATTTGCAGTCAATATTATGTGCCACAACATCTAAATTAAAAGAATATTAAGAAGAGCTTTAAAAAGTTTGTAGTAGTGAAAAATGTCCCGCAAAAAGTTCGCAAAAGAGCGCGCCGCCAAAATTTCGTGCGAAGCGCGGCCCAGCGTTCTCGGAAGTTCCAAAGTCCGGCAAAATGCTGAAAACAACTGAAAGCTAGCAGTCGGCGCGCTTGCAAAAGATAAGAGAGGCGACGCAAGCGCTCTCTATTGGCGGCCCTACCCAGCATCCGAAGACGTGTACGCGATGCATGCACTCAAGGCTAATTAAGTTTTGTCGCTCCGTGACGTGCGTAATGAACTTCTCAAGGATATATGTTGATAAACATATACAGATATACGGAGGCTTGAGCGTAAGCATATTAAGGAAACTATAGCATCTTAGAAACGTTAGCAAGTTGGGTAAATATCAGATAAATAATCTGTTAACAAACGCATCATATCTGGTACCTATAAAAACAAAATAATCTTTCTTTGGCCATGACAAGTATTTTCATGGGAATCCTGTGTCCAATGTAATGTATAACAAAAGTCTAGAAACCTCAACATATCTTAGGAATTAGTCATCCAATTTTAATTCAATTTGGACTAGCCATGTATAGAAATATGACAAAGCCGCGGGTGACATCTGCAATATTGCCAAGTGTACTATTTTTCAGTAAATAATAGGAATACTCAGTATTTTATTACATTTTCCGATTCTACTAATCGAGTGGCCCAGTTCCATACTTGCCTAATCATCATTTTTATTGTTACGTAAAAAAAGACGTAAAGTAAATTAGCGGCAATAAAAAAACCATCTAAATTAGAAACATTTAAATATATTTTAAGTATTTTTACTATAATGGTCTAATGTAGTGCATTCAAGAAACATATGGTTTCTTGAATGCAATACAACTTGGTATAAGATAGGTTTTAAGGCACTTACTGACCATCGCCAACGCCCGAATATGGGACGGCACTTGAAGAAGAAAATATATTTTACAAAGAAAGTTATTACTTCAACAAAAATTCATATACTGAAAAATTAAACTTTGACGTGTTACTAAATGCTTTTGATTTAAACTCTTAGGCAACCTTTGCGCTAATAGAAACTTTAAGTACCTTAATTGTTGGCTAGGCGACGATAAAAAAGAAGGAAAAACCTTATTTTATTCACCATTTGCAAAGATCAATCTAATACTTCTTTTTTCTTTTGTGATAGGTCGTCCACGGGGATACAAATGAACTGCATTAAAGAGAACATCATTTTCACCGTAATTGTATTTGTAATAAATTTTTTTGGGCTCCTCTTTACGTAGTTGTATCCATCTAATTTTGAGCCACTCCACTTTGTCTTCCTCTATAGAGATTTTTCGGTTAGTTATGGTTTTTTCCAAACTTGCTGTCGTCTGATGTCATCTGACTTGAAACAATTAATTATAAAATACGTTTAAAAACACACAAGAACTTAAAGTTATATGTGGTCCCACCAGTCACAATAAAATTACTACACATATAGGACATATAAAGTCGGGACAAATTTGACGACACCATAAACACACATAGAATTAAAATTCGATATTAATAACTACATAGGTGATTCCTAACTGATTTAAAACGGGAATGTATATACTAGATTGTCTAGTTGTTTATGTTTTTTTTTATTATTAAATATATTTTTTGAAACGTTGGTATGCTGCCATTGGGTTTTATTACCAACTGATCCCTATAACCGATTAAAAGGTTTGTAATAATATTAGTTGGATCACTAACAAACTTCGATACGTTTTTTTTATTATCTTCGTTTCATTATTATAAATTTTCCAATATTATTTAATCGCCATGTCGAAAAAATTGTTTTAAAATAGAAAAACTCAACTCTTCTACGCTGGAACCGGGACGCATATTCGTATCGGACGTACGTTATTGCACAACCGGAAATAAACGAACTTATGCGACCCAGGTTACTTAACGGACATACGTGATTGCACATTGTGTGCAAAATCAGTCGTCCGATAAGGATACTTCGTGCTCTTTCTGTCTTGAAATAAGGTAGAAGTAGATGTCAGCGTGTTATTGATTTGTATTAATTTGTATGTAATTTGTATTATAAAAGTATAAAATGTGTAGTATACTTCCAGAAAATTATGATTACCACCATGTTAGCAGCGACACAATAAGAACTAAATTTAATGCTAAAAAAGAAATCGATGTAAGTATTCAAGTATTATATCATGCCGTCAAGTATAAAATGTTTGAGGTTAGTTATCGTGTTGTATTTTCGAAACGGATTCGATTCAGATAGTTTCTCGATATTTATTCCCGACTTGTATTCACCTTAAAAACAAAAAAGCTGCCTGCATAGAAATCAATAGTAAGATGTTTAAGATTAATAAGCCCTGTATTAAAGTGGCAGTGTGTTAGGTATCCAAAGCCACGATAGAATAAATCAAAACAAATTACGGCGCGTGTGCTCCATGCAGCAGGCGCATAAATCGATTCCTATTGGCGTCAGTCGCGTCACCGTCGAATTAACCAGTACCCAAAGCAGTACCTCATTCAGTCGCTCTCGGTGCATCGCCGCATTTTCTGCTTTACCTAATATCTTCAATTTGCCGTATTTTGTAATCATCCAATTTATCATTTATTTTTATTTTTTACTGTCGAATATATTTTTAAATGAATTATAATATTCATACTTAATTATAATAATTATAATTATAATGTATAGGGTCATTTAATGGTTGTGGCTACACTTTAGGTTCATCGATACCCTACAACAGATTACAATCAATCAATGCAGGTCGTTTTTCTTTTAGATTACTCAAGTAGAGATGGCATATTGGCTCAGTGGTCAAGTGGGTATTCGACTTTTGTGCGGACGGTTCTAGGTTCAGTCCTTCCTATCGATTATAGTTATTTATGCAACAAGTGTGTAAAGTGATTCTTTTTTGATGAATATGAATAGTTTACGCACGAGCCGTAGGCGAAAATCATATGCGTCAAAAAAGGTACTTTACACACTAGTGGCATACAATTTTTTTTCTAAAACCAAAAAAACTGTTGCAAAATATCAAAATTTACCAATTACTTTACGCCCTAGTGTGTAAAGAAAATTACTTTACGCACTAGTTCGTAAAGTAATTTGAAAATTTTGATATTTTGACAAATGTCAGTTCAGGATAAAAATAAATGTCAAAGTTACTTTACGTACTCTTTTAAAATGGCAAATTTTACGCGTCTTAAACAGTGCGTAAAGTGAGTACTTTACGCACGGTTGTAGAAAAAGTTTTTTTTTATTTATTTTTTTTTGAGAAATTACTCAAAATAAATTGGGGGTATTGTTCAAGTTAAGTTATTATTTAGGTCTGATTTTAATTTTAAATTAGTAGGTAATAAACTTCCGATAAATCAGGAATAAATATTGCGAACTGTCTAATGTCTGCATCTGCTTGTGTTAAGCATAGGGATGTTTCTACTCTTTCTGATTACTAAGTAAAATCCGTTTTAATTTATTTCGTACATCATAATACGAATATACTCGATGCTGAAAATTATGAAGTACATTGTTGAATGAAAAATTTAAAGTTTTCAAAACGTAAAATTTATTTCATTAAGTACTTATTCTTTCAATTATTAATGAGTCCACTTATTAACATTTCCTAATTTTAAAAGTATGAAAATTTATAGTCAGCATAAAACAATATTTTAACTAATTTTAATTTAAAATCGGCTCCTAATCAGTGTAAGTTACAAGGATAGCTACCGTTTTTGTAAAATATGAAATAATAATAAAATTTGGTGATAAAATAGGGTTAAATGGAATAATATTTTACAGAAATGTGTCTCCGAGTTATCCGAGCTAACTAAAGTCACATGGTCAATAACAAGGACTGTAAGAACGCCCCCATGTAAGGCAAGGAAGTACGTTTTCAAAAGATTGTATCACTGCCACTTTAATACGATAGTTCATAAATTAAGTGGGCCACGAAAAAGACCACATCTTTCTAGAAATATAGAATGTCCGGCGAAATTAACGGTTTCAGTTATTCACATTCCCAAAAGAAAATCTCGAGCAAAAATTCCCGATGAGCTAGGTAGCGAGTGGCCTTGCATCATTCAGTTTGAATTGACACACAATCACACTGTTGAAAGCGCAGCAGCTCTTATAAAAAGACCCATTAGCGAAAAAACAAAAACAGAAGTAATCGAGTACTTTGAAAGGGGTCATTCAGTAGCTTCTGCATATCACAGCTTTTGTTTTAAGAAGATGGAAGAATTTGATGATAAATATGACGTCTTATCTTCAGATCGTCATTTCTGCCCCAAAAAATAAGTTTTTGAAAATATATGGAGACATCATTTTAAATCAAATTATGGGGAAAAAGTAGGAATAAACATGTTATCAAAACTACAACAAAACCTAATGAAGAACACTGATGTTTCCTTCAAGATTTGTGAAATTGGTGAGCACTATGCTGTGTCGTTTTGTACCGGAATCATGAAAAGGGCTTCAGAGAAACTCCGCCAATCATCCGAAGTGTTATTTGTAGATGCGACTAGCAACTGTGATGTCCACAACCACAAACTATATTTCTTCGCCACCCATTCAGTAGCAGGCGGTATACCTTTAGCTTGTATTATTTCAACTAGTCAAAAAGAAGAAGTTTTTGATCGAGCCGTTGATTGTTTAATCAGTATCATTCCTTTTAAATTAAACCCTACGATCATTATTACTGACGATGATATAATCGAAAGAAGAGTCCTTCAGAAGTACTGGCCCTCTTCTAAAATGCTCTTATGCATATTCCATGTTTTAAAAGCTGTATGGAAGTGGCTTAATATGTCGAAAAATAATATTCCTAAGGAGTATAGACAGAGTCATTATCGTATGTTTAGGAATATTTTGTACGCAAAAAGTCAACAAGAACTTGATTTAAGTTTAGATGCTTTCAAGGAGAAATGTCAATAAGTATATTCAAAACAAAATTGACAACGATTTGCAGTCTTGGTGCCTTTTTTTCAGAAAAAATTTGCCAACTCGTAGATCTGACACAAATAACTTTATTGAAGTCATGTTTAGGCTTTTTAAAGATATCCCTTTAGAGCGCACAAAAGCCTATAATTTATCACAGCTCACTGATTTTGTAGTCTGTGATTTTGAAAGCTACTATAAGCAGCGACTTTTAGATTTAGTTTTTGATAGAGTAAATAATATGACTTTAAAAAGGTTGTATCCAAATTCTAAAGATGTAAGCTAGGTTCAGGTGAAACAATTAGCTGCCATGCAATATTCTGTAAAGTCTTCTAGTGGATCTCAAGAATATTTGGTCGATATGAGCGATGGAATTTGCAGTTGCCCCATAGGAGAAAATGGAAAAATATGTAAGCATCAATCGTTTATTATTACCCACTTTAGCCCAAAAGACAGATGCAATGTATTAACTGTCGAAAACAAAATTGTATTATACGAAATTGCAACTGGTACACAACCACCCGAAGGCCTTTTTTGTCCATTAAGACTTACTGGGAGTCTTGAAGCAGCAGCTATTTCAAGGAAAACTGAAGAATGTACACCCATTGTGTCGAATGAGCCCGTAGATTTCATTATATTAGATGAAGAGCACGCTCAACTTAATATAAATGAAATAATATGTAACGCCGAAGAGAAATGGTCCAACTTTCTTTCCATACTAGACAGAGACGTTAAAGCTAGATTGAGAGATGACCCACACGGATTTTCTGGGGCAATTCATTCGTGTGTCGCAACTTACGATAAAAACGTAAATTCTTCATCGACCCTTATGAGTGCTCTATTTCAAATGTCCAAAGTTCTGCAATCCTTATCTTTGAGACCATGCAAGAAAACGCAAAGAAAAGGAAAAAAGATAAGTGTACAGCCAGCATCAGTAGCGCGCAGAAAAACGACTTCAAAAGGAAAAAGGAGGTTACAAGCAGGCAGAAAAATCAAGTCCCTTGTATATAAGAAGAAAGCATCGCACGCTTTAAATAAATGTGTGGAACTCAATATTGCGCTAGCAGACAACAAGTTTTCCAAATAAACATTTTTTTGTATTTACTTTAGTTTTCAAAAGTTAACATTTTACTTTTAAACAAATGTTCATTTTATTCATTTTTATTTTTTGAACTTTATTCATTTCCAATAAAAATAATAGTATGTATATCTATAAAGGGTATACAGGGGAAAAACCAACAGAGTCCAAAAATTGAAAAATGGGATTATCATTCAATACATTCGATCTGCCATATGTTTCGCTAAAAATACTACGAAAGTGTCGAGTTTCTATTGCTTTAAGCTTTGTTTTCTTTGTACTGAAAATTATACTTTTTGGCCTTAATTGCTATTCCACTGTTCCGTGTCCTTTTGTGGGCCTTTGGGTATATAGATTTTAATAATAAACTGTTTTTGATGCTTCTTTTCAAAGTAAGGTGTTAAGATGAAAAGAGGATGAAAATTAATGAGAGGATGAAAAATCGAGTAATACGTAGTTTTATAGGTTCCCGGAAATTTATATAGCCTAATAGAACCAACAGAAACTTAAATATTTTGTCACATTTTTAGTTAAGTTTTGTTAGATAAATGAATTTTTAATATTTCGAATCTTTTATTTTTTTCTCTAATTTCATATGAATCGATATACGAGCAATATATTAATTTACTGTGAGAACATGCCTCGATAAGGTATTAGTGCAGTTTATTTTTACCTAAACATATGCATGCATTGATGCGGATTTTCTATGACCTCTTTCTCAAGGCTACAGCAAATAATACGCATAATTCGGTATCCTTTCGCATCTGTATTAGGTTAATTTGTGGCTCAGTGATCAGAACGCTTGAAAGTTCTAGATCAATGGACGCCAAGACATTAACTCAGTAGGTTTTTTTTCTGTCTAAAAAATGTAATGTTACAAGTTTGTTTTCGTTTTGAATATCTGCATTTAGAAAACAGCTTTTTGAAAATATATTTTAAAAATCAAGAGGGCTAAACTTTCCTTAAGAAACAACAAGCCCTATCGCCTTATTAACATTTTTATTAGACTATGCAAAGTAAATAATCATATCATATTTTTATCAATAGAGAACGTTTGGTTTCTAGTCTATTACATGAACACTTTAAATGTACTACAAAAACCGCACCATAGCCTCTAAATAGGAATCTAAATACTCAAAGAACGTAAATTAATGGAGAATTACGATAGAACAAGATAGAGTTTCTAAAGGCTTATTTTGAATTGAGTATTATGAAATAAAATTATACAGAGTGCCCATTTAAAAAAGTCATAATTTCGGGTTATATCTAAAAAAATCTTTAAATTACTTTTAACCAGAACTTCCCTCGTTATGAATCTTTCCTTTTATTATATCTCCATATCACACGTTACAAAATTTGAAGTTAATCTAAGTTTCTTCAAGCTGATTTTCAAATAATTTATTAGGCCACCATTGTGTTTTGCTATATTGGATTCATACCAAAATTTTACCAATTTATTCCTATGTAACACTTTAGTAATAATGTTTTTATCGTTTCACTGAGCCTCCCCAAAGCAACATTTTTAGTTTTATCATTGCCTGTAGAAGGATAGTACAGCTTATTTTATATTACCTCGTTAAAACCAGTTTGTTATAATGTTATCATTAAAAAAAACTTCGAAGGCCCACTCCTAAGAAGGTTAAAACGACTTATTTTAAAGTTTGTTATAAACCTTAGTATATCGTTTTTAGTAAACCATACAGCACTGATAAAGCCTATATAGAACACACGTTTTAAAAGTAATTGACTAGTTTTAAACCCTTTTTGTCTTAACACTGATTTTTTTAAATACATTGATAAAACACTTTTTGCAAATTTATATCTCATACAGCCAATTTCTCTTTTACTTGTTACTGTTAGCATTTATTTATTTTATGCGTGCTCTATCGTGGTATTTTGCCAGTTGATATTGAAATCAAGAGAAGTCAAGGATCTCCCTATTTATTTACTAAATATATAGGTTCTCATACCAACTAAATTACAATAATTGGCTATTATTTACAAACTTTTATCACAAAAAAATGTTTTTTTTTTCTGATAAATATTTATGAAATAGAAAACAAAAAAACAAGCACCACCAAGATATTACGTTTGACTAATTTTTTTTTGAAAAAACAAATAGAGAAAATTAAAAAATAATAATAAATTAGTTGAATTGGTGTAAGATGGAATTAAAATGGCAGGTTACTATATTATAAAACACTCGAAAGCTTATGAGAAATAAATTCAACGGGTTGTTAAATGATTTTAGGATATATTAATTAATGGCAAATTTCTAATAGTTTGAAAAATATGGCCGTCATACGTTTAAAACCAATTGTTTATTCGTGAGATCTCGTTAAAACAGTTAAGCTTTAAGATAAATTTTTATGGACAGTTCATATTGCCTCTAGTATAATAACTCCGTTATTTAGGATTCCGTTCCGTCATGAATCCTTTTTATTTATGAGTAATATAATGTGGCCAATTGGCCGCGAAAACAAAGAAGAAGACGTAAGACGACGTATGTGACAGATGACACACGTATAGATACATGTTCTATTATAGTATCCGTAATTGATTGTTGAAATTAATACCGATTATTTATGCAAAGCTGAGTTTTTAAGTTGTTCAAACCATAGAGAACGGAGAACTATTCTTAGTTATTATACCACGGGGAATGGGAGGGTGTTTTATGCTGGCTTAACCGAAAAGGACAGTCTTCTAAAAAGTCCAAACTCACTACCGGATAAAAATAAATGGGAAATAATTCCTTGTGTAGTGAAAAGAAAGTTTACAACATTTAAAGAAGCAGAAAAAGAGTTAGAGTTAATGGAGGAAAATTCGGACACTGATGCTAAACCATCAGATACCTCTTCAAGAAGAAAACTAATCTTAGGTACAAACTTAAAGAAGCCAACGTTTCAAGCTAAGTTTCTTAAGGAGGTTTTAGGAGAGCAAACTGCTATAAAAAGGCATTTTAAAGACTCCTATAAGGCTTGCTTATAACAAATTTAATTGGTTGTATGGTTAATATTAAAATCTTATATATAGATCGTTTTGCCTTAAGCCGCATTTGGTTTGCCATAAAGCTTCCTTAAAATACCGTCTTAAGTACAACCATCTTAAAGCCTACATGAAGCTTCCTAGAAATCATTAGGTGTTGAAAATATTTCATATCTTGTTTCAGCATACTGGATTTTTTCCAAAATATTACCAAGTCATCCCCATATAACCCTTAATTTTCAGTAAAAATTTGAAGTCAATCTGGTAAGGAGTTTGTAAGTTACGCCTCAAACTAATAGGCAGTCATACAGACCAACAGACGGACCGACGGAATTGATAAATCATATTCTTTGGCATCTAGGGGTGCTAAAACATGAAGATATGTAAAATCTGAGAGTTATTTTTTCACTATTACAAAAATTTTATTTGGCCGCCATTTAATTCCACCATATTGAATTAGTACCACAACTCTACTAGTTTATTCCTATATCACTAGGCTGAATTTTTAAATATCTTTATCGCCACGTTGTTACGCCATTTTCGATTCGTACCAAAATTTTACTAGTTGATTCTTATAAAATAGTTGATTTTTGAGTAAATTTTGATATTGGATAAGTAGTTTTTTGGTAAAATTTTTTAGCATTTGACTAGATTTTAACCAAAATATTACCACGTAATCCCCATTATGACCCTTAATTTTTGAGCAGCATCTAGGGACCTTGAAACGTAAAGACCTGAAAAAATCTCAGAGGGTGATTTTTTTACAATTAGGTACAATACTTCCCTTTTACGAGGGAAATAAAAGACAGTTCATATTAAAAATCAGTCTACGCCACTGGATATTTCACAAAAAATAAAATAAATAAATGATACATACTTTTGAACTAAAAGTACAAATCAAGCAGAGAGCAAAATTAGTCAAAATTAAAAAGATTCGCCAAATTAGATATTATCATCTAGAAAGCCTTGATAAGGCAAATAGCTTTAAAATTGTAAAAACGTCTACAAATATAGTTTATAATAATATACAATGATATGCAAATCATGAAAACTAAATTTACATCAACCATTTTGATTTAACGAGAAATTAATGATGTTTGAAAATTAGTCATTCCACTTAGAGGTGTGAGTACTGTATATGGCAAAAAGTTACTGATATAATACTTTAGATCAGGCGGCCAATCTCGTCAGGTGAAACCGAACAGTTAATAAAGGGCTAAGTGATTAAACTTGAAATTAGCTGACATTTATCTTGTATATTTAGCTATGGAACTATAACGAAATTAAAACCACTGTAATGAATAAATTTCATTAATTGTAATCCATTGCTGGTAAGTTGACACTTCAAGTTCTGTTTAGAAGGTCTACTTTCCCAAAAGTATTTCGGACAAAACACACTTAATCTATTACTCGTGAAACAACTGGGATAGTTCTCGACATTCTCTACGGGCTTTACTGAATATCTGTAACAAATTTAACTAGTTTAAATTAGTAGGGTGCACTTCTTTGACTCTGGGGACTAACAAAGATAACTATATGTTACTTGCAGCGTTGTTTTCATATTTATTGTAGGTAAAAGTGTTTCAATTGCTCCTAGCTGGATATTATTTTATATTATCAATGAAACAGTCATTTTTCAACAAACGTCACTAATACATATCCATAGAAACGGCCTGCTTTTGACAAACCTCCCCCTTTGGTCGGTGCTTCAGATACGTGCGGACACTGGTCGAAATCACTTAATTCATGGCATTTATTGCAATTAAAAAAACACAAACAAATTAAACTAAATTCACCCTATAATATTTCACGGTGTCAACAAATAGTTGGCTGTGATTTTGACACTTATCACTTATTTTTATAAGATGCCAAAGATCAGCAGTAGGTTGTCAAGTTCGATGAGACTTATTCTTGTTGTCGTTGTGTAATAAATTTCTGATAATTTGTTTTATGTCTAACGCTATCATTAATTAGTAAAACCATTTTGTGAAACATGGAAACACATTCTACAGGTATGCTTTTATAAAATAATTAGAAATTATTGATTTATAACATTCTTTAAGCAGGCAAAAAAATTAAAACTATAATAATTCATGCTTTTTGTTATTTTACTGAAAAAATCGTATTTTAATTTAACATTTCAATAAGTTCCGCTCATTGCCCAGCTTGTTGAATATCCTTTTTGACAATCTTATTTATTTATCTTAAAAGATATTAAATAAAACATTGCGCATTTTTGCGCCATTTTACAAAAAAAACAAATTAAAATAGAGGAGTAATTGATAAAAAAAAACGTGTTTTGTTAAAAATACTTTATTTATCTGCGGAAAAAAGTCTTGAGTAAGCATATTAGGCAGATAAAGGTTCTTATATAACTGAAATTTCTAAAAACGGCACCTTTTTTAAAATCAGGAGATAGATACGGGGTGAATATTTATTTTGTAGATGTATCCCTAAAAAAATAATCGTAAAAGTTAAACATTTTTCGTAAACTTTCAAATAGCATGCGGCAAAACTGTTAGATATCCGTTGTCAATGCTATATTATTTTTACATTAAGTTTTAAATTTCAATTCAGTTATTCATTTATAATTTATCTTTAAAAAAAATCAAGGATAGTTCAAATCTTTTGATACTTCTTATTTGAAAAGTTTAAGTTAGGCTAAGACAATATTTTTTTTATAGATAAAAACGAAACTATGATTTTGAGCAATAGGCAACTAAGTGAAATGTTTATAAGGACTTCTCAGAAAAACTTAGATGCAAAATACAAACAACTACAAAAAGATATTTTGAAAAGCACTGGCTTTGATTGTTTACAAGTAAACTCAAAAAAAACTCTTTTAAGATTCATGAGCAACTTTAGAAAAAAATGGGAAGCTTCAAATCGGAAAAAAGAAAGGTTCTTTTCTGCTAATAATGCAAAATGGCCACACCTGTGAACGACTAATAGAAGTGCAAAAAGATGTAATAAAATGTGTAGCAAAATCGAAGAACAAAATTAAATTAACTTTGTTTTGTAAGTATCGGTTTGATGGAACCTCTGGTCAGTCAGAGTATAAACAAAGATTTCAAGACAGCTTGACATCCAATGCTAGCATGTTTTTTACATCTTTTGTACCCATAAGGCTTGTAAATAAAGAAGATAATGCTTTAGTCTGGCAGAATTCGCGGCCAGCCTCAAACCGATTTTGTCGTCCTATTAAAGTACGTTTTTCGAAACAAACAACTACACTTACTTTGCAGGAAAAACAGAATTTAGATCTCCAAATCAATAATCTTGTGAATTTTATAGGTTATTCTAGTTACATAAAAATAGAAATTAATTTTAAAATGTACTTAACTATGATCGACGTTAAAGTGGGAAATGCTCTAGCGGAAAACAATTCCACCCAAAAATGTTTTTTATGCGGAGCCACTTCTAAAGACTTTAATAATATTGAAATTGTTTTAAAAAGACCAGTTTTAAATACATCTTATTTGAAATTCGGGTTATCAACTTTGCATGCTTGGATCAGGTTTTTTGAATGTTTGTTACATTTGTCGTACAAAATCGAAATTAAAAAGTGGCAAGTTAGACAAACGGAAGATAAGGCAAAAGTAGCCGACGGAAAAAAATATATCCAGGAACAGTTGCATTTAAAATTAGGATTAATTGTAGATAAACCGAAACATGGCTTTGGATCTTCAAACGATGGCACACAGCCAGAAAATTTTTTGAAAATTCTGCTGTGGTTGCCGATAACTATAATTTAATGTTTCAATTTCATATAATCTTATTAACTTTATCATCTGGATATGACATTGATGTAAAAAAATTTAAAGAATATTGTGTAGAAACAGCAAATTTATTTTGTTCCTTGTATCCGTGGTATCCGATGCCAACATCGATCGGTACATCGAATCCTCATTCATAGCTCAGAAGTATCAAATTCTTTTTTGGTGCTTATAGGTCAGTTATCTGAGGAAGCCCAGGAGGCGAGAAATAAAGACATCAAAAAATTTAGATGTAATTTTTCACGAAAACAGTTTCCTCAGATCCTATTATTTCAAGTTTTAGAAAAACACCTTCCAAAAATAGGAAATCTTTGTTCCCTGAATCTATACATTTGTTAAAATCTCCAAATGTGGAATTTATTGAACAAAATTTTATTGAAAACGAAAGTTCCTCTGATGATGACGAATAAAACTTATTTTTGTAATAGTTTTAGTGATCATTAAACAAGTATTATGTAATAAGTAATATAAAATTTGGCATTTTTTTCGGGATGTGACAATTTTACCGAATGTTCTTTCCATTGGAAGGTTTCTTTTAATTTGTAGTTAAAAACGACCATGTAAACTTAGTTTTAAAGTTTAATAACACTGATGATATGTAATGTTTACTTGAAAGGTACTGCTGTTGGCTGAATGCCTATGTTTTTTTTATCTAAACATCTAGTTATATTTTAAAACAATAGTTTATACTTAATTTATTAAGAATCTGTATTTAACTAGATAAACATAACATTTTTGAGCCAATTTTTCCATACTTTAGTTTTAATTATGTTTGCTCACCTTGTATATTTATTTAATCAAACCAGTAAATTTTGCTTCTGTGTGTTTCATTAGTTAAAATACATAATATTCGACAAATAGCTTCACCCTGTATATTATATTTAGTCTCTAACATAAAAATTTTCTAGATTTGGTATTTGGTTAAGTGGCAATAATAAATTTTATGCATACTGGACCTTTAGTTTGGCTTACTAACGTTAATGCCACGAATTAAGTGATTTCGACCAGCGTGACTATACAGCTCTATTCAGAGAAAGTGGTACACATAATTTATGCTTGTGTAAGTAGGATTTTGGGTGCCACCAGAAATTTTTCAAAACGACTTTAGTTGTCAAGTTGATAGTGACAATAATCTTTTTCGAGATATTTTTTGCATATGTATATAAATATAAAAATATCCGGACAACTATCCGTAGTTGAAAAACTTTATTCGTGCCCTAGCACAGGGACACGGGAAAAGTAAATCGACCATTTTTAAAATCAAAAGATGGGATGGGAGTTAAAGGGAATATTAGAAAGGGAAGCAGATTCAAGATGTAAAAGGGTTTCTAACGCAGAATAGGATGCGGCCCTCATAGGTCACCTGAGTCAAAATCCTTTTGCAGTCTTTAAAGATGCTGTGATTGCTGCAGGATTTCCTGGATCGCACCCCATGGCCAGTAGGAGGATTAGCAGTTTAAAATTAAAAAAACGAGTGGCTGCAAAAAAATGTTGCTGACGGAAGAGCGAAAACAGAGCAGGGTAATCTTTGCTTTGGACTAAGTATACTTTAAGCGATAATTTTGGAATAGGATTTTGTTCACCAATGAAAAGACTTTTCAATCCACCTATAATGGCCAACTTCGTGTATACCGGTAAGACAAAAACAAAATATACGAGCGGCTTAGCTTTGAAAACTGGACGATTTTCCATTAATGTATGAGGTTGGATGAGTGTTCATGGATTAGGCGTATGTTATCGCTTAGAAGACAGGTTTAATGAAGAATATTCAAATTCAAATTTAAATTCAAAATGTCTTTTATTTCTCATAAAAAACCAAAGTTTACATTTTCTTCAAATTAATAAACTAAGGTGGCGAGATCCAGCATAGCTGCACATCTAACCACCTTTCTTAAAACTAAAAACAAGTAAAAAATATATACCTATTATAACTAACTAATTTTAATTTCTTTAGATACTAAAGTCTAACAGCTATCTTAAAACTCCCTTAGCAAAGCAAGTGTAATTTAAATTTTTCTCTAAATAATTGCAAGGATGAACAGGACTTGATCTGATCGAGTAGAGAATTATATAGTTTAATTGCATTGTAAGAAAACGATCTCTGGAAAGAGGCTGTAGTGTGTCTCGGAACCTGGTATAGATCACGATACCTTGTGACTCTAGTGTGAACACTTGTGCCTTTGGACACAGAATTTCAGTTTCCCTGATTTTGTAAATTAATGAAGCAAGATGGATTTCAAATCTGTCTCTTAATTAAAGCCATTTAGAATCAAGGCACGCTTCAGTAACGAGGTCAAATTCAAGTTCAAGTCAAGTCCACATGAAAAATGTATACACGAATTTTGCAATTTCTGTAAACTGTTTTTATTATTAAGAGTTAACAACGGCCAATATACAATGTCTGCGTAACCAATAAATGAAAGAATAAGACTATCACAGAGCTTAAGCCTGATCTCAGAACTAAGTATATCCTTGTAAATATAAAATGTTTTTAATTTAATAAAAGCCCTCTGCAACGACTCAGCAACATGAGTGTCAAATTTAAGGTTTCCGTCCATGTGAACACCAAGGTTTTTACAACAATTAGTTGCTCTTATATTCACATTATTAATATGAACATTAAACTCGATATAGTGTTCAATTACTTTACGATCTTTACCAAAAAGAACCATGTTAGTTTTATTTTCATTTAGTTTTAGACTATGTGCTGCAGACAGGTCAAAAATTGTTTGGAAATCCCTGTTAATAAGTAGTGAGGTATCGCGCAGGTTGCAATTCCGAAAATGCGCATAGAGCTGCATATCGCCAGGGTATTGATGAGAAAAGCAAAATTTCAAATACTGACAAAAGTCAACCGTATAGATGCAAAACAATAAAGGTCCCAAAATACTGCCCTGGGGAACACCTTTACTAGTTTAAATAAAGTTTGAAGATTCATCCCTAAGAACCACTCTTTGATGCCTGTCGGTCAGGTAGCTCTGCATAAAATCAAGAGATCTGCCATCAAAACCAAAAACCTTTAATTTTGTTAACAGTGTACTGTGTCTAATGGTGTCAAACGCTCTGCTGAAATCTAGCAATATTAAGCAGGAATTCTTGCCCCTGTGCTTTCAATAAGTCATCTGATACATTCAATAAAGAGGTTGTGGAACTATAGCCCTTACGGAACCCTGATTGTATTTTTGGTAAAATTCTTTTTTGACTAAAATAGTCACCTATTTGTTCATATACAATTCTATTACCGAAGTCGGGTTATTTCTCTTCGGTACCGGAATTACATTGGCTTTCTTCCAAAGACTGGCAAACTTACCAGAAGTTATGCATTTATTAAATATAAAGGTGAGGTGTAGCACAAGAAACGGACAGACTAATTGCAACATTCTAATGTTCAAACCATCAATTCCAACAGCATTCATCCTGATTTCAGAGAAAAACTTAAATACCTTGGCCTCATCGACTTCGCGAAATTTAAAACCGTCCCTTAAATCGTGCCAGTGTTCGTTTTCGTACATGTTTTAACCATGTCATTATTAACCCGAGTAACAGTAGGTACAGACTGCACAGGAAGATCATTAAATTCCCCAGCTGTAGCCAAGTCGGAATAAAAAATATTTAGTTTAGAATTTATATTTAAATACTTAATAGTACGCCAAAAAGTTTTAGGATCTGTTTTGAATTTGTGGCTTAGATAGGCTTTTTTCTCGTTTCGGACCGCCATTGTGACATAGTTTCTTAATGCTTTATATTCATCTCTTGCAGCGATAGTTTTCAACTTTTTATAACGTGTCAAGGACTTTTTCTTTAATTTTATTAACAGCTTTAAATTTTCCGTCATCCAAGGAGCAGGAGCCTTGGTGAATCTGGAGGTTCTGATTAGGATATGAACATCAAATAAAACATTTAAATTAGTATATAAAAATTCCGTCACCAAATCTACATCATTTAAATAATATAGCCTGTTCCAGTTGACACTGGTAAGATCAATTAAAAAGTTATTATAATTAAAAGTACTAAAATCGCGGTAAATTCGAAATTTAATACCACTTTTAGGTTTACTTAATATTAGTTCACATGAAACAAGGCTGTGGTCGGACATATTACTTATATCTATTACATTTGTATCTTTTAATATATCGATGTCTGTTACAAGAATCAAATCTGATAAAGTTTGAGAGACATTAAAAATGTAAGTGGGCTCTAATATTATTTGTTATAGACTATATTTATTTAAAAAATGTTCTAAAAGTGCATAACTGTTTAATTCTTTGTTTAAGTAATCAAAATTAAAATCTGTGCCAAATATCACAGAATCATATTGAGGGATCAAATCAACAAAAATGATTTCTAAATCATTTATTGACAGTCTTAAGTTAATTGTAGGTGACCTATATAATGAAGCAAAACACACCTTTCTGCCACTTATTTTTATCTCGGCCCATATCTGCTCCAATCCGCTGTTAAGTTCGGGTATATCTTTGATTTTGTGCATTTAAACAAGTTTTCACATAAAGAGCCACACCACCACCCCTTCCGTCCCTATCGTTTCTAAGCAAATTGTAACCATTTATTATTAGACTGTTATTAGAAATACCAGGGTATAGCCAAGTCTCCGAAAGGCCTATCACATCAAGTTCGCTGTCAGCTATAAAATCGTAAAATAACAAAAAAGATGAAGCTAGAGAGCGAATATTAAAATGACAAAAATTAATGTTATTTTCTAAGCTTGTCATTGCTTTCTAAGATTGGTTAACGGCATTCCGTCTCAGATTATAAGAATGCTAAATGGTATTAAATACAAAGTTATGATATATAATTGAAATACCAATAGACTAAACTATGATTGATACTAAATAAGAAAAAGAAATAAATATGCAAGTTGTTGCGACGCGAATTGACCATCAAAGAAAAAATATTATAAACATATTTTGGAACATAGTCCAATTATATCCAATAAGTCATTTGTTTACCAACATGATAAATGATAATTGTCCTGTCCGTGCTGCCAATAATATAAGGCAGTGGTTTCAGAATAATGTGGAAGTATTGCCTTAGCCTTCTTATAGTCCGGATATGAATCCGATAGAAAGCATTTGGAGATTGATAGTGAAAAAAATATATAGACGTAACTTTAGGCCTCAAAATTCTAATGAACTGTGGGAATCAATCTATCAGTGCTGGAAAGAATTTGATCAAATTATTGTGGTAAATATAATTAAGTCAACGCCCAACAGACTGAATCAAGTAATCCAAAAAGAAGGCGCTTTTATGTCTTGTTGATTGTTATTGCTTATTTTGGAATTTTTCTTATTCATGTTAAATTTTGTTCCTGTTTATATTAAAATATATCATACACTTGCTTTAAATCTCGCTATGTATTTATTTCTTCATTACCGATAAGGGCCGTTCTTATGGGTGTGCACAAAGGCGAACGATTCTTGTGACGGGCAAAATAGGATAAAATTCTAATTCATAATATTTCTGCATTAAATATTTTAGTCGTTTATTAAATAATCTATACAATTTAAAAGTGGTTTATTTTTTTAAGTAAGTTTATTTATTAGGCAAACAGATATTTTCTTAATTTTTGATACCAGAAAAAAGTGTTGTTATTCTATCAAATTTAAAAAATATTTTTTGATTGATTTATCTACGCTTTTAAATAAACATTTCCGCTTTTTTTAATTGGGAAATAATATTTCTTATTGTCCCTTGAGGAATGTTTAGATTTTTTGCAATACTATGTCCAGAGAGACCATTTTTGTGGGCACTAATAATGGAATTTCGCATATCATTCGAGAATATGCTCCAAGCCTAACAAAAATATATGTTTCTAATCATTATTAACGTCAGTGATATAGATATGCGATATTGTTAATTAATAATTACTTTATAATTAATTATTACCAGATACTATCAAAGAAACCTAGTTGCATTTGTTTAAGTTATGTTACATGCAGTAATACTAAATGACAAAAATAAAATTATTTTAAATACGTCCTTGGTCCAATAATACATATGCGACTGGGCTCGTATACCTACATAAAACATAAAAAAAATCTATTTATAATCGAAATCGTCCATATTTCGCATTTTTTGATATAGGGGAAAGATTTTTTCGAAATTGTGAAATTGCCCTAACTTTTTAGCGTGTCTTATTGGAACTGGAACGGGCTGTACGCTGCCAATGCTTCTTCGTTTGTGTAAGGCACAACTAATAAACAAACTTTTACTCACAAGATAAAAAATTTGGAAATAGTTATTGTCGTGTTGACAGTAACGCTTTTGATTACTTTGTTTCATTTCATTGTATTGAACTTCGTAAAGCGTCGTCTTTGCATATGAAGGGAACGTTCTCATTATTAATTTAATAAGTAAGTAATATTGTTCGGAAGAAAAATAAGGAATTCCATTGCCCTTTCGACCAGCCCTAATAATGGTTTAATACCAGTTTTACAACATGTCTTTCAGGTTTAAAATTTTCTATCTATTTACATCCGATTGAGCTAAAATTTGGCATATCTGTCTAATTTCGGTGACAATGCAATAATATGGTACCATGGAATAAAAAAGTTGTGAATATCTTATACAGCGTGCATAAAAAATAATGCCAAAAAGTATGAAATAGAATAAAAGGAAAAGATCTTTTTAAAAACAAACTTTTATTTATAAAGTATTGAACCAAGAAGTAAAAAATAATATTTTGTAAGAAGAGAAAACTTTTGAGAATTTGAATATTTTCCTAAAAGTTTGAGGTATCTGATGGCATCACACTTGAAATGAAGCCTCAAGCTTTTAAGAAAAATACAAGTTTTTAAAAGTTCTCAGTGAAGGTAGGTTTTTCTGTAACTTAACTATTTAAATTCATGCACTGAAATAGTTTATTCATAAAAGAGAATTTTTAAAAATATTTTTTTACGTTTATTTAATGTTATTATTCATTTCGTCAGAAAAATACCTATTATTTCAGCAATTAGACATTAACTTGAAAACGTATAAAGATATCGACTTGCGGTTTTCGCCAGAGCTGCGGTTTTGTATTACTCTTTAAAAAAAACCGAAAAAGAAGTATAACCTTCATTTTAAAAATTTTAAGAAAATTGGAAAAACCTATAATCATTGCAAACAGCTCCATCTAATTTATAAAAAAACAGAAAATGTCACTCGTTCGAATCTTAGAACAGCTTGAAAATAAGCCTCAGCTCATTTAATTCGGATAAGTGGTTCAGAAGATATAGCGATTTAAATATTTCGTAAGTCGACAGTCTCCCATTCTTATTAAGGGTCATATA
Source organism: Kuschelorhynchus macadamiae (assembly GCA_030620095.1). Taxonomy (NCBI): domain Eukaryota; kingdom Metazoa; phylum Arthropoda; class Insecta; order Coleoptera; family Curculionidae; genus Kuschelorhynchus; species Kuschelorhynchus macadamiae. Next base: position 171,822 of record JAUTXW010000852.1, on the reverse strand, counting down.
AAAAGTAGAACTAAAGTGCTAGGACATTAACTTAGTTTTCCAATGAGGTTATAAAAAATATATCTAGTTTTGGAAGTTTTTGTAGAATTTTTGAAATGTGTTGTTTACTCTTGCGACTGCGCTCCCTTGCGGTCAATTTAGAAATTTGAAAATATTTTTAGTCAATTGCTCTTGGCCACTTTTGCTAAATTTTCTTTTTCAAGTCGTTAACATGATGGAAATCCGATATATAGAGAGTGAATGTCCTTAAGTTAACAGCCTGTATATTTGTTGCAATCCGAATGATTTTTAGATGTTTGAATAAAACAGAGGCATTGTTATAAATTCCTACTTCTTCATAGGCTTAATGAATTTTAAAGAGCAGGGTGATTTTGATTTGACAGATAAACATAAAAATGTAGATAAACAGCATAAAATATATACAAAATTACTATTAAAAACAAGAGCGCGAAAAAATCAGTGAACCTGCCTGTACCTGAAACTTCCCTAGCAATGAATTCCCCAACATACGGATAACACAGTTTATAAATGAATATACATAATAACTTGGTAGGTATTTTATCAATTGTAATAAATTTACAAATTACAAAAGATATATTTTTCGAAATTTGGTACAGATTATAACTGACATTGGTCTTCAAAATTAAAATATTTTTACGTTTGTATTACATGGAAACCAACGACCACTTTCATATCTTCAATAGAACATCATGTATATATATATTTTTTTTCGGATGTTAGCAATCTAAGCAGATTTTATGAATAGTTACCTATACCTATCACTTATCGTTATGTGATGAATATGATGAAAAATAAAGTCTAGTTAGCTTAACGCCTTCTGTCTCAGAGCCAATTGTTAACATTTTTAATACAAGGGATCTTAAGAACTTCAAAATGAGAACTAACTAAAATATCACTGTGATCTATAGTAAAATCTTTATGCTTTTCTACGAAATGTTTAGAGTTTTTGATAAAAGAATTAGGTCATTCTATGAAGTGGTGAACCTATTGCACTGAAGATGTGGCGTAACGGTACATTTGCTTTATATGAAAATCCGAAAAATCGAGGAAACCTCGAATCTCTTGGCTTCAAACAACAAACAAACAAAAGTATGCTTTATTGCCGCAGAAAAATTTTACAATTTTATGGACAAAGCAAAATATAGCTAAAATAAGACATTTTCTTCTTCTCCAGATCTGGCAATTTCAAGGCATATATAAAGCCGCAAATTTTCCTTTCAATTTTGTTGGTTGGATCTTTTCGTATTGCCCTATAGCTGCCATCTTGAAGTAAGTAAGTAATTCACCATCATCAATTGATTAGTCTTTAGGGCTTTGTCAATATGTAACACAAATTCAGTCCCCGACGACACAGAAAAACTGACTGAACCTTTAAAATTTAACGGGTATTGTACTGAAGATATTAGGCGTTCGAGTAGGTATTTTAATAATCCCAGACCAAAACCTGATATTCTATACTCCGCCATCAAGTAGTGCAGTTTTACCTTTTATTCAGGATACAACAGATAAAACTGCAATAATTCTGCGGAAATCCAAAATTCGCACAATCTTTAGTACACGCAAAAAGGATGGGCAATGCTTAAATACGCCAAAAGATGTAATTCCTTTGCAATCAGAAGAAGTTTATAAAATTCCTTGTTCCTGCGGTAAAGTGAATTTTGGTGAAATTGGATGGTCTGTGTCTATGAGACTTAAGAAACATGAAAGGTGTATAAATAAGAAATAAACTGTAGAATCCGCTGTCAATGTGGACAAGCGGTCAACAGGGGCATGTTTAGTATAAAAGATACCATCAACCTCGGGTTATTATAAAACGAAAAATTAGAGAATCTGTTACATCATGCGTGGGAAGCAATCACCATAGTGAGTCACATATTGGTGGGTACAGGCCGGGTATAAATACCTGAACTCTGTACAGTTGATATCCCTGACGATCCATCGTGCAATCGCAGGCGAAACGTCGGTAATTCCAATTTGACATGGTTTAAACCCAAGAAACATGATTTCTTAAGTGACTCCAGCCGTGAAAGCTTTCGTGTTATTGATGGACAATTTTTTAATTTCAAAAATCTGTAGTGCATTTAACATAAAATCCCCACATTTCTTTTTGTTATTAATGATATTGTCTCAAGATGATCCTGATATATATCTATATCATTAACAAAACACGGGATCGATGCATATCGAAACTGGTAAAAATAACATAAAAAACAGCTGTCTGATCCTGTTACTAATTTCAGCAGTTGTATTTGCCCTTTTATATTACTAAAGTCTAGGAACGTTTCAAAAATTTGCCCCACAACTTCTAATTCCTTTTGGATTAACTGGTCATAGCTAGGGATAAGCTTAATCGAATCAGCTTCATTTGAAGCTACTCTTTGACGCTTGCAATGAATGTAGAATCAATTTAAGATATCGGTATTTACATAATTGCCTGCCATTCCATTTAAACTAGCATAGTGTGTCCCGGTCAGTTTCATAAATGACTAGTCATTTTGAAAAGTGACTAAAATTCGCCAATTTTTGAAAATGGCTGCTTAAATGATCTAAAGTGGCCGGTCATTTACTCGTAAGAGAGAGATCTTGGAAAATGACAGAAATGAATTAAAACAACCGGTCATTTCCCTCTATAAGTGACCAATTTATAAATGACTGTTGAATAAAAAAGCATTAAATGTCTTTTTATTTTACAGGTCGAGTTTGCTTGGTATCAATTGAAAGCTTAAGATAAAAGCAAGCTTTTAGGCATACTTTCGAATGGTTTTAAAAATGACCATAAATGACTACTAATAAAATATGCTTACATTTCATCGGGGTATCCAAAAAGTACAATATATACAATATTTGTTGTTTAATATTTCAAAGTTATAGGTACCATAGAAACTGAATTTTCGAAAATTTTCAGCAAAAAATCGTTAGCGAGAAAAAATTTTCGGTTATTAATTCGAGTACGTGGGAGATTCAGTAAGAAAATTTCATACAAGATGAAAAAAAAGCATTAAAAGTGACGTTTTGGTAGTACTTTGGTTCACAAAATAATAGTATATATAAAGATGTTATTATCGTTTATCGTTACGGCCGGTCCAGACGCAACGTCTCATCGAACGACTTGTCGAAACAATTTTTACTAATAATCGAAATGTCGAAACAATTTTTACTATAATATGTATTGTATTTTAATATCATACAATATTTAGTACCGAACGAAGCTAGAAAATAAATATGTAATAGGTATCGAGCTTAGTACTATTATAGAAATAAAAATCTATCAAGAAAGTTCTATATTTTTTATTTCTGATGATTTTAGATAAGTAAACAAGGTAGATTATTCTATTGTCTACATAATATGTCTAAATAATTCTTCAAAACAAATATGCATTATGCTTATTATATTTTCCTTAAAAAAAATTAGTTCTATTAAAAAAATAAAAGAAAGTACGGAGTTTAGTACAATTGAATAGTAATACATGTGTACAATAAAATGTATTTCATCACTCCAGGCTAATTTCCTGCTGTAACAAGCATTTTGACATGCTCGTTACAATTAGTTAAACTTATTCAAATTCTCTATTATATTTCATAAAAGTCGACATTCGAAAAGGTTTCTTTAAACAATATAAAATTTTAATTTTGTTCGTAATTAAAACATTAAATTGCATTCAACATGGAAACAAAACCAGTCCTACCCTGGCGAGTGCAGTGTGATTTCTAGATGCGACGAATTTCGGCAACCCGGAATGCATGTGTATTTGGTTGGTCCAGTCGTATAATTCAGATTTTAGCCTGTTTGTGAGGTCACAGTTTTGTATGAATCTATGTCAATAAAACCAATTGAAGTGAGAAAGGCGTCCTCTTTTCTTAACTTGAATCTGTAGAGGTCAGATCTTGTGTTTCTGAAATGAGCTGTCGTAAGACAAACGTTTGGAAGTAATGTGATTTTTTTTTTGCATACAGCATGTGCTGGATTTAAATTTCAAAGTTTGTGTACCTTAAATGGGATTTAAGCAGCAAGGGACCGACTGATAAGAAAGCCAGACCATCAGGTAAATAAAAAACTGATAGACTATTCCCGAAACTTTTAGGTTTTGCACGTGGCACCATTACAGGATATTTTTTTCTTTTTCAGGCTTTCATTCTTTTATTCTTTCATTCTTTCTTACTTTCTTTAATTCTTTCTCTACTTTTCACCCCTTCTTGGATTTTTATGATGACCATCTTTTGAACAACCTATAAAATGTGAAATTTGGATTCAGAGAAAAGCAGCACTAAGGAGGCTTAGCAGTTTTTTTGGTGGAGACTCCTGTCCATTCCTGGATTCCTGGATCTGTGATCTATTTTGCGGTGGAGGATTCTGCCTGCAAATATAAGTGTCGGATTGGGAATTTTAGTTGGGAACACTCCGTGGTAATTGACCACTTTGCTGTGAAGCGTTTTGGAGGCTCTGACTGCGGACTCTCTGAAATATCTACTTTTAATTGCAAGCTAAGTACCTTTTGTAATATATTTTTTGCCTTTTGTTGTGATTTTGAAACGTTGAAATTTCAACATTTTTCGCTTTTGTAATATATTTGTTGGCTTATATTTAGATTACATATATAATATATTTTTGCATTTTTCTTCAAAATTTAAATAATATTATACCTGTAAAATTATATTTTGCAAAATATTTTGAAATTCGGAAACAATAAGTATTCTTCCAGGTTTTGTAAAGCTACTTATCTTTAGTGTCTAAATTTATTATATCTTTATTACCTCTACTATATTTTAAGTACTCTGTATAATACCTGCTTGTATGTTATATGTAAATAGATAGAAAAATGCTTTAGAAAAAAAGCATTTTTCTAAAGCACATTACTTGTTGAGTACTTGAGTTAATATTGGTCTCTTTTGAAATTTAATTAGGCACATAATTATTAATTATAAGGTCCTTTGAAAATTAAAATATATATCTTCGAAATTAAATTTAAATTTGTCATTTTGATAAAAATAGTTTAACATTAAGTATAAAATAATACACTCTTGATTAAGGCCTATCAAGCATAATTTTGAGAATTTGTTTAAAGTCAGTAAAAAGTCGATTATTGATTGTATACTTGTTAGTTATAATTTTCTCTTTAGCTACCTAAATATTTGGAATTTATGCTTAAATTTTGATACAAGATCATAGATATCTTATTTTATCTTGCCGTCGAAAAACGAGCTTGATTATTGTACTCTTTGCCAAAAAGGTGAATGTCTTATAATTCAGTTTTTGTTATTTAGTAGTCCATAGTAAGATATTTTTGTGTGATTAATTATCTTTATTTCACGAATACCTTTATTAAATTTACCTACTTATTTACTTAAAAAGCCAGTACTTACCTTTATACATTTAATTTTTTTAAATACAAGTTAAAATCAAATATAAATATAAATAAAATGTCTCTAAAGTGCATTGCTTTTCTGATTACTGTTGCTTATTGACTAATAGAAATTAGTGTTCTTATATTAATATTTCTATCTAGTTAATTTTATTTGTGGGCTTTTCAGTTAATCGACATCATTTGCACAGCATTGTTTGTTCTAAAATTCATTAAAACAAATTTAATTATTTCATAAATATACTTTGTATACATTTTCTTCCCCAACACAAATTTAATACAGATTCTCTAGAATGCCTAGATGTGACGGTAACTGGGCTTATCGACTAATAGAAATTGGTGTTATTATGTAATGATTTCTATATTTCAAGTAGATTGTATTTGCGGGCTTATAATTACTTTATGGTCAATTGCAAGGTATTTCAAAATTTAAATATATATTAATTCTTAATTTATTTTCAATACTAATTAATTTGCCTTAATAATTTTATCTCTCATCTCTATCTTAATACTAAAATTAATTTTCAGTAATAAAATTTCTTGATCTTAATAAAATACTTAACATATATTTTAATTACGATTCCTTACGTTTTGTTTAAGGTTTATACATATCATTTTAAAACACCTACAGTTATTTTCTTATTATATGGCTTTCAGACATATGTAAGGGTAACTGCTGTTCTTATATCGTACCTTACTTTGTTCAGGGCTTATCATTTTTAGTTACATTTATTCGATTGTTGCTCTCTTTTGATTATAAGGTATATTTGATTAATGTAACTACTAATGTAGATCATTACTGGTAATATTATTTTTTCGTATATATTTAATTTTAAATCATCTTATCTTTTCATTAAACTTTTCTAAATTTCATTTTTGAGCATCACATGGACTACTAAGTTTTCTAATTTTACTTTATGACTTACCTTTTAGTGCATCTGCAAAGGTAAAGCAGATGTTATTTATGCTTGTCTATTTCTGTAAAAATAAAGCAGATTGGTTGTGCCAATATAGGGCAATTGTATTTTTTAGATATCTTCTAAAAAAGGAAGAATTTAAAATAAATTATTGAAGCACATTTCTAGTGTTTTCCTTATTAAATGGATTAAGTTTAGTATATATAAATATATCTTTTTTCATACTTCTTATCTTCTATCTTTTGGTCATCTAGACCTGGCGCCCGTTTTAAAATCTTTATCTAAACTATCGAACTCACACCCCTTGTTCCTCGGCATTAGCATTATACTGAGCAGCTAGAGGCAAACTAAAGAAATAAAATATTGTTTATAAAACTTAAGAACTTTTAAATAATAATAACAAAATTAAACACAAATAAAAAACAATAAAACTTTTATTTCAAGCCACTAAAAATCATGGATCGTCCTATTAGGTCCTAATCTTTCCAAACATGTAAATTATAAAGCGCCATATGATTTTAATTAACTATTACTATTAAAAGTTACAACTACCAATTTTAGTACAATAATATAGTGATACATACCTTAAGGAAGCTATATTTCTTTATATATAGTGGATTTCAAATCACTAAAAGTAGTGGAAAATTATTTAAAACTCATTTTTCAGAATCTACCAGTAAAAGTTGCTTTTTCCCAAAGAAGAGATAAAATTCCGATTTTAGTATAATAATTTAGTCAGAATTGTACATATATATATATATATATTTATATATATATATATATATATATATATATATATATATATATATATATATATATATATATATATATATATATATATATATATATATATATATATATATATATATATATTGGTACATGAAAGTGTGTAACTTAAAAGAAGAGGATAATTAAACCTCGAAGGCTATGGAGTTTTGTGTGCATTTTGTGCCTGTCAAACGACTATAAACTAATCTTTCAGATCAAACCAATCAATAAAGCTCCGAGTTAGAAATAGCAGAAATATACTTATAAGTTATTTAAAATGGAAAAATTTGAAAAACATGGTTTATGTGCATATTACAAAGATGTGGGCAATATTAAAATGTACCATCGTTATCTGAAATATCTTACTGATCTAATTGAAAATTGTCACATTCAAATCATGGAAGACAATTTGTTTGGAAGAATACAGAACGTGTTGCTGATGGTTTCGCCGATGTTCTCCAGGATGTCTAAGCGGAAAGTAAATCCCACCAAGTGAAAAATATTATATCTACTATAGTCTATCTATAGTCGAGGAGTTCATGGACTATTTCAATTCACTTGAACAAAGTATTATTTCTTAAGTACACAAGTATATCTTTTTATTATTTTGAAAATCTGCTTAAAATAAATAAATAGGAGATAAATGCATACATTTATTATAAGGTGTGTGACATATTCTCACAATTATTGTTACTAAGAAAAGTCGTGTTGCAAGGCGTTGACATTTCATTATATGTCAAAAAATTTCCACTTGTTAATTTCAGCCAGGTCGACGAGAATTTTGTTGGTTGCTATTGTAACGAGTTAGAATAACAATAGCCGATTGGTAACAAAAAGGGAGGCATGAAATTTTTATTAAAATGAGTTGTCAATAGCATGTACCAAATTTTGAAACATATTCCTTTCGTAATTTCCAAAATTTTCTAATAGGCCAATCACCGTTAACAACGTTGTATTTTATGTATAAAGTTATTACGAATTCATTACTAGGCAGGTTCCTAGTAGAGGTTTTTTTCAGTCATGATCAGTGACGGCTCGTTAAAGGCGGCAGGGTAGGCCGGGCCGTACGAGAAAACATACAGAGAAAATTCTCGTTTTAAAAAAGTAAATATTATTCAAAAATAATTTTGCAAACATCCTAAAAACGCACAAAACCACTATGTAGTTTATTATTTCCTGGGTACATAGCAAAATAGGTAGGTATCCGTATTATCGTTGTTTGACTAACATACAAATAACGCCATTAACAGCAGTACGCGGGCCACCGTCTACAGATATTCTAATATATTTATTACAGACGGTGGCTCGGCTACTCGGCCAGCCGATTCCATCATCTCACCTGCTAGACTTTATGTACTACTCACGCATTACGTAGTACATTTGCATACATCCCCATGCTATAACCTCGGCTATAACGTTCGTCGTAGCTTATATCACCCAGCACCGGTCCGGCTCCATGTGGCCGTATCCCCGGAATTTTTCCCAATTGAATACTACCATTTTACAGGTATTAATTATAATTATTATAAAATACTACTTATCTTTAAATTAATTTTAGTTAGTTCTTCAATTTAGACATAACTTACGATGGTTAATATATCATATTAGCAATTTTCACTCCGTGTTATAACATGTGGTGACGAAATAAGTACAAGTGAATATATTAAAATATCATTTGCAATTTGTTTTAGAAGTCAGCCGGCCGCATCGCGGTTCTTGCTGGCCAATATGCTTTTTTGGTTGTGTACGTAGCTTTCACTTTGTTTGGCATCTATTTTATTTGCCTCTCGAGGCAAGATACATTGAAATATCAAAAAATTAAATTGACTGACTAGAGAGTTTTACTAACACTTTTTTCTTACATATTAAATTTATACTCTAGTCTAGATCTGCTATATATAGGTTGGTACCTAAAAATAAAAGCCTAGTATTTAACCATATTTGGACGCGGCACCAATTAACACCACAATGTGGTGTTAATTGGGTCTCAAGGGCGATTTTAATTCTTTCTGGAGAGGGGTTAATTAAAAAAAAAGTTTGTTAATATATTTTATTTTAAATGGTGTGAGAACAACATAAATACCTATATTTTTTATCATACTTATTATGGCAGACGTGAAAAAAATAGTTATAAAATAACTCCCAATTTTTTACCTGCAGCGAATTTATTAATTACATTGTTTATATTTACATCAATACTCTACCCTTAGATATGCAAGAGACCCAATCCAACAGGTCGCTCTTGTGCCATAGTGTTTCGTAGCCAAATTCTAATCGCGATTTTCTGGGCTGAGGGGGGAGTAATTACCTCATTACCCCCTCACGGTAAAACCGCCCTTGATTGTCCTTGGCCGACCCTAAATTTTAGAGTACGAGCCGTCACTGGTCATGACTCATTTTAATAAGTTTATTGTCAGAAAAGCATTTAACTAGTATGAAATATGTTTTTTTTTAAATATCAACTGAAACGGAGATTACTTTTATTTTAGTTATTTTAGAGTTATTCTTCACCCTAAAGTTTGTTTTTTTAGTATAAAAATCAAATGAAATAATATTCTTCACACCTGTTTTATCGGTATGTTTTCAACGATAAAACCAATATTATCTGTGTAGGTATTCATAGAGGCGATTTGCAGGGCCATGAAAATCCGATTTTATGGGCACTTAAAGCAGTGCTAAATTTAGAAACAGGGCTATAACTTGCTCTTCGCATATTTTATGCTAGATACATGTACACAATTTTAGCCGAGTTCAACCATTATCTATTTTATTTACTTTACTTTATTTATTTCTTTTTGATACACTTACAGGACAACTCATAATTTTTTTGCACAAATTGTCATAGTAATTAAAAAAATCCAAACAAATAAGCAATAATGCAATCAGGTAGTTTTTTAATTGTTAAGAAACTACATTTTGAGGGAGTTACACCACATCCTAGTGGATTTAAGTGTTCTAATAAAAAATTTAATCATATAGAGCATGAATCTATTCGAACCGACCGCGCATGCCAAAGAGGGTAATGTTTTTGACAGTCCTATGTATGAATGCATGCATGTATGTAAGTACCGGATGTATTTTTATAATTTAACGTTTCCTATTTTTGTTTAAATAGATATAAAAAAAACTCTAAATACAAAAGTTGTAGGGTTTGAGGTGACTCGCCAGGAAAACGATTTTTTTTTCACGTGCAAGGTGGTCCAACAAGGCAGTACTGCCACAAACTTCATTTTTTTTAATGGATCGCCCTATATTTTTGTTGATATTTAGACAGAGCTAGTTTTCCTCTTTTTTGCTTTATATTGCTTTAAAAATCCTGAAATGAGGAATATTTTATGTGCTCTTAATCATAGTAGCCATGGACCGAAATCGCAGGTTGCTGGTTTTACTTTGTGAATTACGAAAGCAATAAGTGTTAATCTAGGTAGCCATGGAAAAAATAAAACAAAACACGTAAACACTTCTTTCGGTCCTGCCGTTTTTACTATAATTCAACAATAATCATTTAGCATTAAGATCACGAAAATTATTGGAAAAAGAAAAAAAAATATTTTATTTTATAACCGTGTTAGCTATTCCTAATATAATTTTAATAAACGAAATTATGTAAAACGTTTTTATATTTTAGAATTTAAGATTAAATTTTATAATATACCTAACAAGTATTTAGTTTTATTTCTTTGCAACTTAAGAATTAAATCAATCAACAAAATCTATTAAACAAATAAACTATACATTCTATAAATATTGGAGATGATCACCATTATAATCTATACATTTTCTATACCTAATCCTCTTTCAATTTATTAATTGAGTTTGAAATAAAATTAAAATGATTAGTATTTAAATTACATATGCTTTCCACAAATTTTCTTCTTAAATCTTCCAACGTTCTTCTTCTTTCTCTATAGACCTCGTCTTTTAAATATCCCCATAAAAATTATCTAACGAAGTTAGATCTGAACTTATTGGTGGCTAATGAATAACCTCGTTTCGGCCAATCCACACATCATAGCGGTTATTTAAAAACTCCCTTACGGGGGAGACATTATGTGGCGGTGCCCCATCTTGCTGCCATATAAGATTAAAGTAACATTGCAGGGGTACGTTTTCCAAAATATTCTCAATTTCATTTTCCAAACACCTTAAGTATCTATGCCTATTTAGAACACCTTCAAAAATAATGGGACAATCACCTTATTTCTCAGCATACCACACCAAGCATTAAGGGACCTACGACCTTGTCGTTTAATTTCAACATATGCGTGTGGGTTTTCAGGTGCCCACAAATTCGTATATTTTTGATTATACATTCCGGCAGTTGTAAAGGTCGCCTCATTACTCCACAGGATTTCACTAAAATAATTGTGATCCCCATTTTTGTCAAAAATCATTTGTTGGCAGAAGTTTAATTTAAAATGTCTTTGATTTAAAGTAAGCTCCTGAACAGGCATTAATTTATATGGATAGTATCTGTATTCCTTTAAAGTATTTTGAATTCTGATTACTGATTTTCCAAAGTATCTACTTGCATCTCTAATTGATGGTCCCGGGTTTTCTAAAAGTAAGATTCATATTTTTAATTCACCAAACCAAATGTTTAATAACTTATTGCATACCTTGAAAATATAACGATATATTAATTTCTTCTGCTTCGTTTAAACCAATCGCTTTATTCGTTGCATGAATTTTCTTTGCCGCATACTGCGTTCAACATTATAAGATTTACTTCCCTCGTAAAAGGAAAGTATTGTAATAATTTTTGTAAAAATGCAATATGGCGGAACAATGTTAAAAAATGTTTGTTAGAGTGGTGCATTATTTGGGGTTAAGATCCAGTAAAAAAAACAAGTATTTTTTTAAATTGTTGACGTTTCGCAACTTAATTGTTGCATCCTCAGGACACATGTACTTTTACTCCGTTGTTCCGCATATATTACCCAGATATTAAGTTTCTAAATGGTTTTCGTTAACAATCCTTTTGTTGTTATTGTGTGGTGTATTATTTGGGGTTAGGATCTAGTAACAAAAACAAAAGACTATTTTTAAATGGTCGACATTCCGCAACTTTATTGTTGCATCTTCAGGACACATATGTAGATTCTATATCCGGCATGAAACCCATTTTATCAATCTTTACATATTCCGTTTGTAAGCAGATATTTCTCAGATATTAAGTTTTTAAATGGTTTTCATTACCGATCCTCTTGTTTTTATGCTAGAGTGGTGTATTATTTGGGGCTAGAGTCCAGTAAAAAAACAAATGACTTTTTTAAATTGCCGACGTTTCGAAACTTTATTGTGGCATCCTCAAGAAGCATATATAGAATCTATATATGTATCTGCATGAAACACATATTTTCAGTCTTTACCTACTACGTTGGACCGCAGATATTTCCCAGATATTATAAGGTTTCTAAATGATTTTCGTTAATAATTTTCCTGTTGTTATGTTAGAGAGGTATATTATTTGGGGTTAGGAAATATCTGCGGACCAATGGAGTAGCTAAAGACTAATATGGATTTCATACAGGGTATAAAATCTGTGTCCTGAGGATGCAACAGTAAATTGGCGAAACGACGGCAATTTAAAATATGGCCTTTGGTTTGTTTATTGGATCCTATCCTCAACTAATACACCATTCTAACATAACAACAAGAGGATCGTTAATGAAAGCCATTCAGAAACTTAATAAGTGGGATATCTCAGGACCACCGGAGTAGGTAAAGACTGATAATATGGGTTTCAATTAGTGAAGGGACTATTCGAACACAAATAATCGAAATATTCGATTCTGACTTGCATTAGAATGCATCTCAATGATTCTCAACGAAGAATTCGAATACAAGAAATATTCGAAACCGCTAAAATTATGTAAGGAAGTATTTAAAGAAATTTGTAAATATTTAGCCCATTGGGAAAAGAGAACCATTGTATATTCTTTATTTTTACGATGAAGACGGACCATAAAATAAAAACATACTACACCCTTGACTAATTTTATGAGTGGTCATAAATCAATTATAATTAAATATATATGTTTTTTACATTTGTATTTAAATAGGTCATTGTAACCATACATTAACAGTTAACATAATGTGACCTTTGTAATCACTGCCCCCAAAATCGACACGCGATATCGCTAATTCTAAATTAACTCCTTCTGAGCCCTCTACCACCCTTTCAACCTTTAAACTTTTAACCAATATTTTATTTTTTAATCGTAAATAATTCCGCTAATCTTTGTGAAATCTTTAAATGTATCAAGAATCAACAGTTCAAAATCAAACAATCCAGAACCACACAATTAAATTCGAAATCGAGACTTCGAAGTCACTCGAAATCTCGAGAAGTTGAATTGCTAATTGCAACGTTTGGGATGTCGCAACCTCGAAACCTAAACAATTCGATTCTTTGTATTCGAATAATCATTCGATAATGCGATTCTCCCTTCACTAGTTTCAATTTAAGATGGCGAAACAAAATGGCGGCCAAATGATTTTTTTTAAAAATCAACGTAAAGAAATCTTGTTCAATTGATTTTAAGTTTTGCAGAAAATTTAAATGTGAACATGGGATAATTATTGAATTTATTTTAAATTATGCCCAAAAGTCATGTGTGGCATAGGTAGAAAGGAAATGGGAAACATATTGGTAGGAATCTAATATAAGAGACAGTATATGTAGCACATATATACTGTGACTATGTACTGAACTAACTTGAATCACACTTCACTCTGCCCAATAAAAGCAATAATTCATAACGAACGATGTTCTGGGTAAAGAAATTTCCCGATTTTTAAAGCAATATAGATAGAGCAAAAACGGTTGAACTAAATATAGACATATTATACATTTTTGAAAATATCAACAAAAATATAAGTTGATCTCTTTAATAAAATGAGGTTGATGTCAGTACCGCATTGTTGGACCACCCTGTATGCAAAAAAAAATCTCCAGGCGGGTACCTCACACCCAACAAATTTTGTTAAATTATAAAAATACACCCTGTACATAGGGGTATTTCGGATAAGTGTGCACACGCAATACTTTTCTTTACATAATAATAAAATAAATAGGGGAACTCTAAACAGGTGACACAAAGGAAAATTAATTGTATATTATTTAACGTCATAATTCAAAAATACGTAACTGAAGGAGGTACAATTTATTTTTAACTTGTCACTTGCGTTCTCTTACGGATGGTCGGATACGAGTATCATACTAACATGTACTAGGAAACAAATAAGCCGTCCAATATTGTCAAAGCAGTGCCGATGCCACCACATATTGCAAGTTGAACATAAATAGGAATCATCCTCAATTTTAGAATAAACGCAATGTGGACAAAGAGTTTGATCAATATTGTATTCCTTTTTATCGGTTTGTTTAGGTTGATGTTTTTCTTCGACAAAAACTTTCCTTTTTGTGCCTTTCAATTTCCGTGAAGAGACCAGTTTCTCTAGAAGATCATTTTGAAATGGAGAGTAAGTCATTAATTTTGCTTTTGAGAGAGGATGTAAAATAGATAAAGAAACAAAAGTTTTTTTGGAGTCCATTTTTTAGAGTGATTGACGAACTATACTATTTTCTGTAGGGACTGGTCTTGAAATAGCAGATGTTTTCGCAGAAAGCAAGATGTTTGTGTGAACCACTATAGATTTTCCAGATGATCCAAGTATTTCATCAGTTTTTGTGAGTTGTGTTATTTCACAGTGCTCCACTGGATTTGACTTGCACTCTCTGGATTCAGGAAAAGCTTTTTTATGGGGCATAACTTTGGCATGTTCTACTAGTATTGGTCCAGATGGTCCATGTTTAGCTGAAGTAGTCACAGGAGTTGTGGAACTTGCTTTCATAACACCTTTTGGAATAATTTAAACAAACAACAAACAAAAGTATGCTTTATTGCCGCAGAAAAATTCTACAATTTTATGGACAAAGCAAAATATACCTAAAAATAAGACATATCAAAACATTAATCGAAAATAATTTCGACAGGTCAGTGCTTTTTTTTTTAAAATGTAAATTATCAATTTACCAAATCGTAAAACACACGTTAGAATATAGCATAACATTGCAAACAGTAAATGAATCATGATAACCTTATAAAAGTAAACAAACACACATGTACGAGGTGAATAATTTCGATGACATTGAAATCAAAATTGCAACTATGCGACCTTAAACTCTATGTTATTATAGTTATACAACTAATTGTGATGTTAAACAGAAGGTATATTGAACTAGTGTAGAATGTAGTATACAAAAAGAATTAAATTGTTTTTAATCCAATACCTAACAAAAATAATTAAGTTTTAAGTGAATGTTCGACAGTTCTTTTCCCTAATAATAATAATAATGATTTACAAAATTCTATGCTATGAGTTAGGACATGACTCACAAAAGATTTAAGTAAACAAGCGAGTTTAGTGACAATTTAAAGAGACTTACTCACTGAAAAAAAAAATCATTAACGCTGTAAAATGGTCTCTCAATGAGGTATGCTTTGGTGTTTTTTCGAAATTGTGCAAGCATAGGGATAGATTTTAAATGTACTGGCAGATTGTTGTAAAGTTTTATGGCGTTGTAAATAATTGATTTTTTTATTAATTCTGTGGAAGGAATGGGAAGATAAATATCATGCCTAGAGTTTCTGGTAGGGTATACATGTTGTGGCCTTTCTGGGAGGGTGTTTATATGTTTTCTCAGCAAACATACCGTTTCCTAAATAAATAATGCAGGAAGTGTTAATATTTCATGTTTTTTGAAATAGTATTGGCAGTGAGCTCTATTATTTAGACCAAACAAATAACGAATGGCTCTCTTTTGAAGCATAAAAATACTACGAAATTGCTCGGTGGTACAGCAGCCCCAAAAGGGAAGGCCATAGCGGAGGTGGGATTCAAATAAAGAGAAATAAGTAAGTCTGGCAGAAGGAACGTCTAGTTCTTTTGAAACTGATCGAATGGCGAAGCAGGCGGTAGAAAGTTTTTTAGTTAAGGTGTCAATATGATTAGACCATTTTAGGTTGCTATTTATATTTAAACCCAGGAATTCGTTGTAAAATGTTTGGGTAATATGCTTCTGATTTATTACTCGTCCGGGATTACTAACTATCCAATTGTCGGCTTAAGCAGCATAAGCCATGTTGAGTGGACCAAGAAATGCCCTGTCAATATATAACTCGCGTGGGGGGACAAAGAAGTAAATGTAATATTACAAATTTTAAGCCTGTAAAATAATACTGCTGCTAGACACCGATGTGATACATGATTGTCTAATGTTAATAGTATCTAATTAAAAAAGTCGCTGGTCTATAACCTGAAGCAGATATCAGTGGCAGTGTGGCTAATGGTGCTCCAAAATGTAACCCCTCCTTCAATATTTTCCGGGGAAAAGTATTGCTGGTGATACATAATTACTAGTTGGAGAGATGCAAACCACAATGGTAACGTTCTGTCTCCTGCCAGCGTACAGGGTTTTCCCGTATATTTTTCCACCCACCTAGAGAGTTTATTTGAATAGATACGGAAATATCGTAAATACAAAAGTTGTTGGGTTTTTTTATGGAGATTTAGAATATTATATCATAAGTTCGAAAATATTATTGGAAATGTCAAATTTTGACAGTTTTTTTAAATGAAACACCCTGTATATTAAATCATATCTTGAAGATCTTTTTTTCCTAATTTCAAATATATATACTTTTAATATATTCTGTAAATTAGTTTTGGATATATAAGCGTTTAAACATTAAAGAAATGGTAAGGTAATTTGCGCTAAAACATAGTGAAACATGGTCAAGACAATTGCAATGAACGATGCCTTTTTGACGTTTACCGGTCAGAAGTGATTATTTATGAGCATTTTTAATATCTAATACGTTGGACGATGGGCTATTCGGAAGAAGAGAAACTTGACATGATAGAATTATTTTATTTACATGGTAAAAATGCATCGATAGCTCGTAACGAATATCATAGACGGTTTCCAGATAGACCAACACCGACTTGACTTGACTTGACTATTAAACTCCATAGCCATGTCAAGATTGCATTTTTCAAAAGTTGTAAGTATAAACCCCTTCCCTTCCCGCCATTTTTTTCCGTATTATTGAATCGATGGTTCAAATCATTAAAACCTGCATAAAAGCTTGTTCCTATGCCGTAAAATCTTGTATCTACATCTTTGCAATGGTTAGCAAGTTTTCTTTCCATTCCTGGTGGGAAAGTCTGCTTGAGACGGTCAACATTTAGAGCTATGCTGTCCTAAAATTATAAAGGTACACAAAATAAATAATAAAGATACAAAATCCACCACTTTTAACCTTTTTCTCAGTGTTGATTCGTTAATAGCAAGATCTTTAGCTGCTTGACGATTGCTCTCACCATCTCCGATTATTGTTCTCGCTAGTGGAAAAATGTATAAATTCGTTAATTTTCTTTAGTAAGTAAGCGCTTACCCTTATCCGTTACTGCGTACACTTAACCGACAAGCTGCATTCATTATAACTACAGTTTTTAAATCACAAAGGCTACCCAATTCTGCTGGCGTAGAAACATAACCTCTAAAACTTCTTTTAATTGGAATTAGCACATGCGGCAGTTACACAACCGTTTTTGGCTACAGGTCTAAAAAGTTATGCAAATATTACAACAGAATGATTAGAAATCAGATTTTACCTGGGAGTGAAAATAGAAGAATTCGCAAAAAAATAATATGCGTACTCTTAGCGGGGGTGTACAGTTACCCGTCCTTACCCTATGTATGTGTGTATCTAAGTTTGTAGGTAACAATTATTGTTTAAAACTATCTACAGGCAAAACTGATTTTGTACTGTACCTATACCGTGAGTGTTCTTAGCTAGATTTGTCTAAAAAAATCATAATTATAAACATGAATCGTGATAGATATGAAATTAAAGAGCTCATAAAGACGACTTTAAATCTATGTGTATATACTATTATACAAAATTTATCAAAGCAATGTTAAAAATAGGTATGTCTTTTTAACGTATAACGTATTCTCCATTACGTTCTATGCACTTCCTCCACCATTTTGGAAGTGATTCAATAGCCGAAGAAAAAAAATCCTTTGGGCGTGTCCACAGCCACTCACGTACCGCCCGGATCACTTCATCTTTACTTTAAAAAGGCGTCCAAGCTAATGCCTCTTTAAGTTGACTAAAGACATGATAATTGCCAGGGACAAGATCAGGGTAATAAGGAGGATGTAAAAAGAGACAGCATAACGTTTCCTGCCTATAGTTGTGTAAGAATTTTTTGGGATTTCAGCGAAGAAGGGTGGCAAAAGTACTTCACTACTTCAGGCATTAACACGTCATTGTTTCAGGTCTGGGGCCAATTGCTTTGGCACCCATTTTGCTGACACTTTGTGGAAATTGATGACATCGTGCATAATATGTTGCACGGAAGCATGACTCATTTTCAACACTGTAGCGATATCATCCATGACAATACGGCGATTTTCTTTCACTAAGGCTTCAACTGCCGAATTGGACGTCACAACGCGATTTATTTTACCAGATCGGTGATAATCAGTTACAGAAGTAAGTTCGTTTTGAGCTTTGCTCCATTTGTACATTTGCTGGACTAACAAACATGAATTTTCGCTACTGTGCAAGAAACGTATAACAGAACGCTGTTCCTCCCTAGTGCAGTCGAGCTACTTTGTTTAAACAATTTTTCGTACGATATGTCATTAACAAAGCCTACTAGATCTCAAAAATACGATATCTGCCTACTTTTAGGTTCTGTTTCGTGCAAGTTTTTAAGACACTTTTAATGGTTTTTGTTTGCCTCTGCCTCGTAATATGCACGGTGTTCCAAATATAAGTAATTTTTTCTCGTTCCGCCCTGCATTATTTAAACGAGTGATCTGAGTCTAACTAATTAAGTACATCGGAAAAGCATTTACGTTTCCTCTTGAAACCGGTACAAAATTCAAGCCGATTGGTGTTAAAGCTGAATTTTGAAAAATGTTTGAAAAACAGCCTTCGCGAAGGCTTTTTCCGGCGTATTGGTACCTTCAAGCGTAAAACCGATGTGACGCGACGTCAAGATAAACATTTAATCAGATAAACAACAACACAAACATTTTAACAAGACGGACTTTTTAACCCGACATGAGTTCAAAAATTTGCAAATATCTCCTCAAATGCTTTGCCAAGCGGTAAAAATAAAAATCAAAAAGTAGAGTAAATTTCACAGACCCTGTTCTCCAAGCAAGTATTTCAAGCCTATTTTTTTATATCAAATGAACCTAATTGTCATAATCAATAATACATGAGGTGTGAACAACATGACATCGGACTAACAGGCACCTATATAAAATAAAATGTCGCCAATTTTTAATAATATCTGAATGAGAAGCAAAGGACGGAAATTCCTTTCACAGGTATACCATCCTTACTATGTTCTAAGCTTATTTTTTTAAATATCATATACTTTTTTTCTTTACTGAGACCGAATAAATAAAATCAGATTTTCCTATAGTAATTCGAAAAAAGAGCTTGCCAATATTATTTCTCTGGAAATCCTATAGACTATGTTAAATGTCCTTTTATTTCAGATAAAACCATTGCATTATTACATAAATATGTGATCGCGCAGCATTAATCTTTTAAGCGCCATTTACAATGAAGTATTAGCGAGTATGTGGCAGTTTATCCTCGACCAAAATATATTAGTATGTACTTTGCTGCGTTATACATTCACAATACTAATTGTGGTATTTTACATATTTATACAAGTTTAAATTTAGGGACGTGTTTTACATCTATTAAATCATATTATTAGTATAAAATATTAAAGCGATAACTCAATATTTTATAGTTGTAACCAATGCTAAACGGATTTATTATATAAATATTTTCTTTTATCAGGCATAGTGAAATATGAGTAGGTTATTAGTTCGGCATAATATACTCATTTGTGATATCTTTCACTCTTTATCCAGCTGGCACTAAAGTAGCTACAACTGTTCCCACTACTACTCTTTAAGAGTTTTTACGTATATATTACTGATAGTCCTATTGTTTATCAACAAACACTTTGGGTTACACAATTTTAAGTATTATGTATTTGTTACTGCGAATAATACTTTATAGTAATTTTCCATGTAAAGTATTTATTATAATAACTACTGCGAAGCAACTACTTACGGAATTGACTCAAAGTTTGTTTCTAATCTGTTTACTAAATTACAACTTTTAAGTATCAGTACCTTCTTAAATATTGCAGAGACTACTCCATTACGTTCAAATGTACTTCTCCAACGTATTACTATAAAGTAAAACGAGTCGTTGCAGGGTAGAAAAAGTTATCGTCTAATGTTACTTTAAACTGGCTAGTACTAGTCGCTATTCTTCTCTTGCAACTTAGAAGTAAGAATTACAGTAATTATTAACTACAAGTAAACTATTACCTCTTGTATTTGAGATTCCGGAGATTGGAGGTGCTGGTAAGAGATTCGGTCGGTGATTTTATAAGGACAGTGGCGACAATAGGGTAACCAATTTTTGATTGGTTCGGCCATATTGCTACTAAAATCGTTTTGTTTACTTTTTGCCTACATGGGTTTCTTATGAGGTTTGTTGTTTCCGTGTATCATTTTATTAGTTTTTGTGCCTATTAAAATGAATATTGATTCAAACAAGAATTTCTCAGACATTGGCCATATGGAGAAATGTATTTAAGCCTGGTTCACCTGTTTTTTGCTTGTTATTATAAAGTCTTTGTGATGAATTTGTAAATGACTATGACCAAAAATGTTTAAGTTTACTCCAAGAAAATTTATTAAATATTGCACATTATTATATTTTGGTTTTATTTTGCTGCTAAAGACAATATTGTGTCTTGTCTTAGTGTATGTTTTACTTCATTCAGCACCTCAATTCGAGGTAGAAGCTCTCAAAGATTAGCATAAAAGAAACTTTATTTTGTAAGCCTTCTTCAGTACATTACTAAATTCACTTGGTAGACAACTCCCATGAATCGCTTGCACAAACATTGTTATTTGTTAAAAATCTAAATGAAAGAGTAGATTATTAAAGTAAAACATAAACCCTACATTTACAAGCGACACTGACAGAAGTTGTCAATATAAAATTAGATTAATTTAGTCATATTTTGTGAAAAACTAACGATAATATGGTGCCCCCATTTAAACTTTTAGAAATTTTGCCTCAATTTGACGGGCGGGAATCTATTGTCGCCAATGCCCTTATAAAGTCACTGTAATTCGATTTACAGCCATTAATTAGTTGTGTATGTGTTGTGTTATCGTCTAAGAGTAACAAGTTAAAATGGCAATGGCGTCACATCTCATAAGAAAAAAAAGTGATTACGTCATGCAGCCACATTTTATTGAAAATTAAAAATGTCACAACTAGGTTATGTCATACCTGAACAAAACAACCTAAAGCAGTATTTTAAGGAAACAGAAAATAAAAACGAAACAAAGGGTTATGGTTATTACAGATGGCAGAATTATAGTTGCCTGCGTTTTAATTTTAGGTTCTTAGCATAGCTAGAAAACTAAGTGAAACCCATGTATCCTACCCGACTACCAATAACGTATTCTATACGATCTACACCGAATTCCCAATTTGAGTGTTTGTAGTAGCCATAACTGTTTTGTTTGTATTAAAAAGAGCCATACATATTTTTAAAACGGATTAAATAAAGACAGAAATAAAGAAGTGACGAATAGGGTGAGCTATTACTGTTCGGCTACTTAAATGGAACTACACAATTCCGTACTATCTACGTAATAGTCAAAGTCATAGTTACATGTTATTCACGAAATATTTACCCTAAAATTGTTCCCCATTTTGGTAATGACTACATAGTCTCAGCTTCAATGAAAATACTTGTGGTAAAAATGACGTATTCATCACTAAAAGTGCTACTTGCGTAGACAAAAACATGTATTCATTATAAGGGAACTCCCCGGTAATTGGTTAAAACCCATATTATAGGAAGGAATTTAACTCCAAAATTTCCTTGTTATGAATTCTTAATCTTATCCGGGAAAGTGATAAGTAACGTAATTTATACAAGGTCGCTGGTATCTATGAAAATGGTCGATTGTTTTCTAAAATAAGCGAGATAGTCCCAAAAATTAAATACCAAATTTTAAATTTTTTTAAAGTCTATTGGATCGAAAAAAAATAAGGATGAAAGAAGAATAAATATTGGCGAAACATGCATTTTTTTAAATGGAACACCTCGTATATTTATGTGTTCATCTAATGGGTCCCTTTTTGTTAATTAGAAATTGATCTGCCATAAGAATAGAATATAATAGTTTATATTACCATAAAATACTTCTATTACAAAAAATATCTTCTGAAAGTCATATCGGAATTGAACAAGCTTGGGATTTTTTAAAAGGGAGTTTCGGGCTGTTTTAGGTTTCAGACCGAGTGACACTCTCTAGTTTTTCACAAATTGGTTAAACAGCGTTTCTAGTACTGTTACAAGTTTTTCCAATTATGTTAAAATCTTTACGCTAGGTATAAAGAGTAATAAAAGATCGACATTTTGATGAAAACCACACATCGATATCTTTATTAGTTTTTAAGCTATTGCCAAATAAGTGAATTAATACGTATTCAATTCAACAAAATGAATAATGACGAAGATATTGGGGTGAATTTAAATTCTCTAGGGACACCACTGTTAGCGAGGGGTGCTCAGAAGAAAAAAAACCAACTAACAAAAAAAAGGTCATGCCTTTTGTATTACAGTAATTTTGGTATAGAGGCCTATTGTTGGCAAATGTGTTTCGTAATTTGTCCTCTTGCCAACTAATAGCCAACTCAACCATAATTTAGTCAACTGCTTGAGATGTTGTGGCGGCACCCTTGTCTTAGTAACGCCTTGGAAAATTTCGATTCTGCTGCAGCACACACATCACCTGATATGTACAGTTTGTCAGGTCGATGTGGACCTCTGAGAGTCTTTATTTTTCAAATAGACTGTGTTAAAATAGACCATATAAAATTGTGAAGCATTATTTATTTTATGTCACGAAGTCAGAGACTTTTTGGAAGTCTTCTCATTTTATACTAGTTAGAATCCAAACACTAAACTTAAATACAATTGTATTTGCAATTATTAGACAAAGTTGGTAAAAAGCCAGTGATACTAGTTTCAAGTTTATTGTCAAACGGCAGATTTTTGCTGGGATTGTCAAAATTGACATTTTCGATTCGATCCGGCATTAGTGTCATAAGATAGAGTTTTAAAACTAAGATAAGAATGTGCAAACCGTTTTACTCTAATTTTGATCTGTTGAGATTTGGCAGCTCTTCAAAATGTGAAATTTTCATTTTCGAATGCCATTATCTCGAAAACAGTTAAAGATAAGTGAAATTTCTAAGTACGAAAAGTTCTCACTTTTCCGAGTAGTATTCAAATACGCAATAATATACACATGTTCCACAAAAACTCGGTGCGTTATTTCATATTCTATTATTGATAAAAAAATCACATGATTCCCGAAAATTCAGATAAGAAATCAGCTTGCTCTCTTTAAAAATGAAGAGGTTAGAGAGGGGTGACATTTATAACCGATATCCCTGTACGTTTTATTAAAATTTAGATGTAAAGCAGGCATTTTCCTGAAAACACCAGCAGCGAGCAATATAAGGACCTTTAATTAAAATAATATTCAATAGTGAAACAAATAGCTATAAAATATTTTCACGAACATGATTATGCTAATAAAAATGCAATATTTACCAAAATCAACGTAATTATCAAATTGCCAAGGCAGCCATCTGTAAAGACGGCTGATCAAATTGTATGTTTATAATAAAATAAATCTATTGCGACCAGACATTTCGCCTACTCCCTCCCACTCCTGTATCTGCAAGGCAGTGTATTTTCAAACGAAAATTAACCAATTAACTGTTTTTTTTTGCATCTAAATAACAATTAACTTAAATACATTAGGTACAAAAAATTCCAAGAGGCAAATTAGAGTTGTTATTAACCATTTTTGCGGAAAAATAATTCCAGATATACAAGCCTCTAATGAAAAGTAAAAGAATAATATTAAATATGATACTAAAAAGAAAAATATTTTATGGGCAGAATATTTATTAATGTAAATGGAAGGAGAATTTAAAATGCTGATTGCCACAAGCTTTGAAGAAAATTAATGGAAAATGTTTTATATATTCCAGTGGAGTAGTATTTGAAAAGTATGTTAAAGAATACAAGAAGGACCATTGCGTATTGCGTACCTGCATCCTTAAGTTTTCTTTCCTTTAACCCTTGTAATATTAATTCTAAATTAATTAGGATAAAGCCCTTGAAAAGAGAGGTTCATGTAGAATACATCTAAATATCTATAAGATGAAAAATGTGGAAAAAATATTGTACAAAAATACATATACAAAAACCATCAATAAAAATAGCTAAATACTACTTATTTTACCTTAATTATCTGTGTTTAAAATATACGAAATTGAAATGTATAAAACAATATTAATGTAGCCTTTACTTAAATATTTTTAGAAATTACAGGGAATCATAGGCGTACGTGTCAAAAATTCAATATTTATATAATCTAAAATTTATATTATTTTTTAGAAACCCTATGTTGTAAATTAGATTTTAAACACTTTCTTTAGTTTTGTTAAGTATGTGAGATATCTAACGTGATCGTCGTTTGACGGAAATGCCGCATTACGCCTGCGGCATTTCGGGACATGTTCCAGAGAGGGATCACGGTATCCTTGTTGTTACGTTGATATAACCTGAATCAAAAATACATTAACACACATCATTGATGTTGGATGATTTTATTTTTGAAGACGTTTCGACATTGCATATTCTTCATCAGTTATATAAAACAAAATAAAGTGACTGCCTTGGGAGTTTAGTATTGTACACAATAATTTTTAATTCTAAATTCATGTTTATATACATAACATACAAATTTCCAAAATTTGAAAAAATATTCTTTTTCGGCTTACCTTAATTTATTTAAGACAATTCACAAAAATATAACATTTATATTTAAAAAATTTTAAAATAGAAGTCACATGACACATGTACATTACTACACATTTAAAACGGTACTGTCCATTTATCAAATATGTATGCCTATAGAGTTGTTTACGTATGTTTTTATTATTTCTCTTCTTTTTGTGGTTAACAAAATATTGATTAAAAGAAACTACTATTGGTGTTTCACATTTTAAAATTTATATTTATTAAGTTATTCAATTGGTGGAAAATGCTTACTACGAGGATTCTTAAAAAACTAGTATTAATTGTTATTGATGAAATGTCAGCAGCTTTGAAATCGATAAAAAACAAAAAAGCCTGCTGCAACAATAACGATGTCCCTATTAGGGCCCTAGACAATATCTGGGAATTTATAAAATATCCGTGGTGTTACCTCTTTAACTTGTTCATAGATAAAGGCACTTTTCCCGACAGACTAAAATGTGGAGAAATCATCCCATTTCACAAAAAAGGAGATGTGCTACTGATAGAGAACTATCGACCAGTAACTGGCCTGTCATCTTTCTCCAAACTTTTCGAAAAGATATTAACGATACGTTTTCGTTCTTTTATACATAGCAAAAAACTTTTTAAAAAACAACAACATGGTTTCACAAAAGATAAATCAACACTTACAGCATCGGTGGATTTTGTCCAGTTCATTTATAATTCAATTGACCAAAATCATTACACTATTGCACTGCTCTTTGATTTGACAAGTGCATTTGATTGCATAGATAAGAACATTTTATTAACGAAGCTGTCGACACTTGGGTTCCGAGGGGATTTGAATAGTCTATTAAACTCCTTTCTACAGGAAAGAAAAATTCAAGTAAAAATAGGTACTACTCTTTCTGACCCTAAAATACAAAAATACGGAGTTCCACAAGGTAGTGTATTATCGCCACTACTTTTCTTACTTTTTATGAATGATTTGGTGGATTACCTTGGTTTGGGTGACAGTGCAAGTGTGGTTCTATATGCAGACGACACTTCGATCGTTTTGTCGGATCCGCGGCTTGATACCCTTGTCCTACTAGCTAATCGAGTACTTGATAGATTTAAAAGTTGGTGCTTGGGCAATAAATTATTGATCAATAAAAGTAAAACTCAGTATATGGCCTTCTATAAGAGACGTATTGTGCCTGACTTTGTTCTTGAAATGGATGGTGTAGAAATACACAGGACAGATCAAGCAGCATTTTTGGGCCTTTATGTGGATAGCCAGCTTACATGGAAGGGTCACATCGAGCATGTTGCTAGTAAACTAAATTCTGCCTACTTTGCAACAATAAATTTAAAAAACATCCTATCAACAAAGCAGTTAATTGATGTTTACTACGCTCTGGTGTACAGCCACTTAAAGTATATGATTCTTTGCTGGGGGCAGGCCACCGAATTAAATCGGATTTTTATCCTCCAAAAGAGAATAATTAGGAAAATATTCTCACTGGGCCCTCTGGAAACTTGCAAGCCCACTTTTACAAACAAACAAATTCTAACACTACCTTGCATCTTAATAATGGAAGCTGCTAGTTATGTTAAAAAGTATTCAGACAACTTTACTCCAATTGCTGAGGTTCACAACTACGAAACAAGGCAAAGGGATGACATTTCAATTTCTAACTTCAGACTCTCAGCATTTAAAAAAAGCCCTCACTGTTTCTGTGGCAACATCTTTAACAAGCTCCCTCAAAACTTAAAGTCTGAGTTATCTTTTAAAACCTTTAAAAAAAAATTAAAGTGCTATCTGGTTCAGAATTCTTTCTACTCGGTCAATGAATATCTCAACAGTTGACTTTTTTTTTCTGTTTTGTTTGTTTGTATTTTTTTCCTTCCTTTTGTTTTTTTCCTAAATATAGTGTATGCGTAATATTGTGTAGAAATTTACTTAGTAAACCAGTTTATTTTTATTATTTTATAATTTGACATTGTTAATACTTTATGAATATGAATATATATATACATTAACGAGTTCTCGGATTTTGTAAATCCCTCGTTTTTTTTGATATTTCATATATCACGTGTTTTTTTTGTTTTTATGCGTTTTACTTTTTACTGAGCTAATTTTTTTTTCAGAAGATTGTAAACTTTATGACAAACAGTTATGTCTGGTTTTTTGATACAGGGGATTTCTGAAAATGTCAATTTTTTTTTTTTCAGAAAACAAGACATAACTGCTTATTAGCACGTTCGCTGCCATGTGTATCATTTATGATACACCGGGTAGTGCTTACCACAGGCCGGGTGTATCCTGAATAATACACTAACTATTTTTCATTCTAAGTAGCGGTGTATTTATTATGATACACCGCCCATAAGAAATACATTAGGTTGGGGTTTCGGCGGCCTGGCACTATACAGAGCAACTTAAAGTTTTGGCCTGGAAGGGTGTTATGAGGACCAATAATAAAATACATATAACATTGAACAAATGTATTTATTTTTGTAAATACAAAGAAAAAATTCACTTTGAATGTTTATATAAATACAAAAATATAAACGGAAACTACAAAACATAAAATTTAAAAGTTAATGAAAACCGTTGAAGCATTCTCTGCAAAAAAATGGATTGCCTTCACACTGGTCGCAGACGGTTTTTACTTGGGTTGCCAGCTTTTTTTTGCCATCCACTATCTTACCATGCTTCCCAAATCTTTTATAACATTCGCTGCATCGACCTCTTTTATTTTGCTCATGTTGCACTAGATGATGGGTTTTCCTTTTGTTGTCTAATGCAACTGTTTCATTAGAATTGAGAAGAGATTGTATAACACTCTCCCTAAACTGCGTTATTGTCAGTTTTGTGGAATGTACGGAATTTTCACAGTAGAGAAAGTAAGCATTCACAAGACTAGTTCCCCACAATATTTCGATCAATACTTTTCTATACCATTTTATTGACCTACGTAGGGAAGTATTATAGGATGATAATTGGTCGCTTACATCAACTGACGATTTTCCGCTATCGTAGTCTATAACGCATAAAGGTTTAACAGTTTCTCTTCCAGTTTTTGACTTAACAGTTTGGGTATCAGTACCAAGGTGAGTGGTTGTCAGCATCATGACGTCCCTGTTATCTTTCCATTTTAGTATGGTGATTCCATCGTTGGATTCTTTGGCGATAATTTCACCTTTTCGCAATTGTGCAGATTTTATTTCTTGAGGAATATACTTTCTATTTTGGCGGAGAGTGCCTACAACGTGTGTGTTATGAGAGAGCAGTTTACGAGCTAAAGGCACACTTGTATAGAAGTTATCGATGTATAACGTTCTACCATTATCTAGAAGATCCCGGATCAATTTCATCACCACGTTCTGAGAAGCAGACGTATTAGAGTCATCTGCTTTATCGTTGCCAACATAAACAAATAAGTTCCAGGTGTAGCCCTTATCCGTACATAACTTGTAAACTTTTACCCCATAACGGTGTCTTTTGGAGGGAATATACTGCCTGAAGCTTAACCTCCCCCTCCAAGGTATCATGGTTTAATCAACACATATTTTTTGAGCGGGTGTGTAAGTGCTTTGGAAACTGTTTACAAACATCTGAAGAATATCCTCTATTTTACTTAGACGATTGTGTTCTTGGGCCTCATCATTATTGGCGAAGTGCCAGAACCTGAGCAACAATTCAAATCTATTTCGCGACATAGTCTTTCTTGGAAGAGGGAAAGCATATAACTCTGATCGACGCCAATAATCAACCAACTTGGGCACTTTGACTAGACCCATCCATCCTAGTAAACCGATGAATTTGGTCATTTCCTGATAATCTGTGGGTGTCCAGTCGTGTAAACGTGATTTGGGACCAACGTTCATTTTTTCTAAAATTTGTGTTGCATAAAGATTTGTCTCGTCCACCATTTTATTCACAACTTGAGGAGTCAAGAACAGAAAAAAGTAGTCTATTGGGTCTGCCAATGCCAAAATCCCACTAACATTGTGATCCAATCCACTGGATCCAGTAAATTGAAATATCTTTTGGTTTCCAATTGGATCGCTCCATGCAATATTGTCAAATATATTATTTTGTGTTTGGGGCGGTGGAGAGTGACTTGCTGTATTTGTATTTGGTTGGGGTGATGGAGGTGGGCTTACAGCTGTACTTGTACTTTGTTGAGGTGATGGAGATCGGCTGGTGACCTTTTTTCTTTTCAGTTGTGGTGAAGGAGATCGGCTTATAGCTTTACTTGTACTTGGTTGATCTAATGAAGATTGGCTGGTAACCATATTTTTCTTTGGTTGGGGTTTTGAAATCGGAGCTCTAACTCGTACCACCGAATCGTCACTATCAGAGTTCTCCGACTCTTCCAGATAATTTGAATCAGCATCGGAGTCATCCAAATCTTCATCACTCATATCCGTGTCAGGGTATTCCCCTGTTTCATGCATTTTTTCAATTTCACTGTCTGTATAGAATTTTTTCATTTTGTTTTTTATCACTATTATTGTTTATAGTCACTATACTTCTTTACTTTTCTATAACAATAGTTTATTGATTTACATCTACTTTTGCGCTAACTGAGAAAATAGAGAACAAGCTATCCTTTTATTTCTTTTTCAAGAAAAGATAGATTATGCTCTGAGCCAGTGCAAAAGTGCACGTAAATCAAAAGTCGAAGACACTGCGGCTCGTCAATCTGAAACAAAGAAAAAACTCGTAAAATGCTAGTGTATCATAAATAATACACTCGGCCTGGAGCAGCAACATTCTTATTGTTCGGCGAGTGTATTATTTATGATACACCAAAAAAAAACAAAAACCCAAAAATATCAAAAACTATGAAGTGTGGAATAAAACCAAATATGGGAAATGCTTTCAAAATATACCTAATTGGTGAAAACTAATTTGGCCTGTGAAGACAGATTTCAAAATGTTTGCTCGGCAGTGAACGTGTTAGGTTACAATTTTATATAAAAAAAATAGTTTATTAATAATTAAAACGCATAAACTCAAAAAACCCACATGATATATCAAATACCATGTACCCATTGTTCAAGTGTTTCCATTGGCCAGACATCAGAGTATCTGCAAAACCGGTTAAATGGGCACAAAAAAATACAGAACGGCTTTAAGTAAACATCATAATAAAAAATACAAGGTCTGCTTGATAAAGGTCAAAATGAAATTTTTTTCTTTTTAAACCAAGTATACCGGGTGTTTCGCTTTAAATTCCAAACGCCTTTTTCTTTGAAAATAACTGAGATATCAAAAATTGGTAAAAAGCACTTATTTGATAGAGAAAAATGTAATTATTTACGGCTAAAATAAAACCGCCGCCTTCAGTGCTACAGACGTCGCGACGCTAGTTAAAACAAAACAATTCCAAGAACTTTAAAAACCTTGCTTTAAAGGAATTTTTGTTAAATGCACTAACTTAACTACTATACTGATTACCGAGATATACACATGGTTCTTTTAAATTTCAAATGTCGATTTCTCTCAAATTAAAGGGGGTAGCATAAATTTGGCAAAAAGTAACTTTTTATTAAAGTAAATTTTAAATATTAAACAATTGTAAACATTTAGGAACTTTTAAATCTATGTCTATTTTAGGACTTTTTTTTATTTGCACCAAATCAATTGCTTAATTGGTTTCTGAGATATAGCGTGTATTATAGTAGAGAATAATTTTTTTTCAGGTTAGTTATTACTCTGATATATTTTAATTTTAGATACTCGGTTACGCCTTTAAAAATTAAAAGGGGCGCCACCTAATTGATTGTGACTCAATTAGGAAGAAATCTATATTGATATTTGCTAATAAAGTAAAGATTTGGAGGGCTTTTCAATAAAACGGTGCAGACTGTCAAATTTTAATAATCATCTTTTCTGTTTTTTTTTTAAGAATTGTTTTATAAAGAAAAATTTAAAATGTGAAATTTAGTTTACATTTTACAATTCATGTGATATTAAGAAATAAAAATAAATACATCATGAAAATACTATATAAAAATAAAAAATATATCAAAGATGTGAAATGTGATAGTAAGTTATTACCATTATATTAACAAATGAACATCTGGCGAGACGATGTTCATATATAGACCTTAGGCTTTTAACGGCACTGCACTTTAAAAAAATTAAGACATATTTTCATGTTTTTTAGACAAAAATCGGTCCATTATGGTGCTTTTACATATGTTGTACCTCCAAGGAGAGCCAAGAAAAAGGGGCGAGAGATTCATGTCAAGAAAATTCTAAGAAGTTTGACATTCCCCCTCCACCATTCTTCCTCACGTTATAAGGAACCCATGCCAGCCTAACGCCATAAAATAAAGTTATAATCACAGTGGTGTTTACTGTTAGCACCACTAGAAAAAGAGATTCAAACCACGGTAATATTCAGTGTCCTCCCGAACGCTATAAAATAAAATTATAATCACAGTGGTGTTTACTGCTGGTACCACTAGTAAAAGAGATTCAGAACTCAATAATATTCAGTGTCCCCCCGAACGCTATAAAACAAAGTTATAATCACAGTAGTGTTTACTGCTGGCACCACTAGTAATAGAGATTCAGAACCCGGTAATATTCAGTGTCCTCCTGAATAGAGCTGGCGAATTGCTTATGAGCAGAGCCAAAATTATAACCTGAAATGGAAAACCAGAAATTGTCAAAGCTGGTTGGATGCTGAAAAATAAGAAACTGTAGTGACAAAAGAGAAAGACTAAATTCCAAATATTTGTAAACATAAACAAAATTCTATTCCCTTAATTTAGAGCAGCTAAAGATACTTTACAAAATGTAATTGAATGAATTATGAATTAAACATATTGAGGTATGTAATATGCAATCTACATAAAAGTGTTGATATTTTAAAGGATATATTTAACTGCAATGCTATAATATTCAATTTTGTTTCAGAATACTAATAGGGTTAAAATAATGAAAAACCATCAGCAAAATGTCTGTTTAACATTCCATAAAAAGCAAACATAAGGGAAAGCAGCTTTGATAAATGATAAACGACGAGCTGTGTATGATGAAACTTTCTGCTATTTCAAGTGTTTTCAAAGTGTTGAACTGATATTTTAGAAGAAAGAAGAGAGTAAATATATTTATCATAATTCATGTCAGTAAAATGTACCAGAAAAAATTTAATAAAATTTTATAATTCAAACAGGCTGGTTAACAACGACTTTGCTCTTACTACAATTACAGAAGATTTTGTTATAAATATTTTAAATAAAATTAATTCTAAGGCTTTTTCGATCCACTAAATATAACGTTAATTTTGCTTGCTTGTCTAATTATTCTTAAACCGCTGACACATATAATTAACTATTGTATTGAAACGTCATATTTTCCTTTAAAATGGAAACAAACAAAAACTATGCCGCTACCGAAGATGAAAAACCCATGAAATTTTGGTCAGCTAATTTCCATTCTTCCTACTTCTCGAAAAAGTAGTGGACGTACAGATAAATATCTTTTTGAGTGCAAATAATATTCTTCCCTATCACCAGTCAGGTTTTCGTGCATGATGTAGCTATTCTACTGCATTCTCTAATGTCACAGACGACATCTTTAATTTCTTGGACAATGACAGGGCCTGTGTTTTAATATTGCTTGATTTTACTAAGGCATTTGATATGATGAACCATAAAATATTAATTTCTATTTTACGTTATATTGGTTTTAATCCTCGTGCTTCGGATATGGTGCCGTCATATTTGTCCAATATAAAACAGAGAGAGATTATTGATGAAAATGTCTCTGATGCTCTTGATGTTGTGGCCGGTGTGCCACAAGGAGGCATTTTTGGTCCTTTGCTGTACACTCTCTATACCTCACAGTTTCAGAAATCTCTGAAACATTGTCGTCACCACATGTATGCTGACGACACTCAATTACATTTTCCATTTCTATCAACAGAGACTTAAATAACTAATGACTGTATTATTGACGATTTGAATAATCTTCTGAATGAAACTAAAAAAGATCTTTTAAAAATCAATCCTACTAAATCCAAAGCAATATTATTTTGATAAGGATAATGTTAGAAATACTATTATGGAAACCTTAAATATAAATTTGGATAACACTGGAATAGAACTTCAAAATTCTGCAAAAAATCTTGGGTTAATAATAATTGACAATAAATTAAAGTTTAAGGAACATGTAAATTCTAAATTAAAATTAGGGTACTTAGCGCTAAAATGATATATCCACATAGATATTATCTAAATAAAGATATTTAAAAAATGCTTTGCGAGTCTTTGGTACTTTCGCCTTTAAATTTCTGTGACAATGTATGTGGTCCTTGCTTGGATTCGACGGAGTCTCGTCGCATCCAAGTTCTCCAGAATTCATGTTTGAGGTTCATTTTTGATATACGTCGTAGGGAAAAAATTTCTCACAAATAGGCTATGGCTAAGTGGTTAAGCATGTATAATCGACGTATTCTTCACGAAACCTGTTTCTATTATAAAATACTTAAGAATGAATGTCCGCCCTATCTTTTAAATAGAGTTGTATACAGGACTGACGTTCACAATTTAAATATCCGAAGAAAAAATATATTAACAATACCACCCCACAACAAAAAATATTTTGAACGTTCCTTTTCCTACCGAAGAGCTTATTACATTAATAAGTTTCAAGTTTTAAATTTGTCATCATCTCTATTATATTTAAAAACCATCTAAAAAGTATGTTACTTCAGGAACACTAAATATTGTATATTGTTTCAGGTTGTATGTATATTATCTATATTATGTCTGTAGCCATATTATATATGGCTAATATGTATATTGTTTCAAGTTGTAAATTTTTCATCATCTATTATAATATTTAAAGAGCGTCTAAAAAGAATGTTACATCGAGAACACTGGATATTGTATATTTTGGATTGACCTGCAACATTGAAATCGGTTTGGTATTTTTGGTTTATTCTGTCTATTATCCCTTCTTTCCTATTTCCTCTCCTTTTTTATATGCTGATTCTTTATTCTGAATACTTAGTACGTGAATAATGATTGCCCTTTTTTTAACATTAAGCTTGAATTTTATAATTTTATACTTATCTATTTATTTATTTTTTTGACACAACAGAACTATATATGGATAGCATCCATAATGGAAGCTGATATAAAGTCTTTGGACCTAAGTAGGTAGTGCTTGAATTGTAAAATTAAAAATGTTTTTTTTTACTTGGTTTAATAAGCGTCTTATTATTGTTTTTTTTTTTACTTGTCTCACAGTATTCCTGTGGTTGTATTTTATACTGACGAGATTATACCAAGTCAGTACAAAAAATAAAAATAAAAAAAAAGGAAATGGAAAAAAAACCACTATTGTGTATTAAGAAATGATCTAACGATGCTACATGTTTTCGAAAGGACTGACTTTTGGATGTTCCTGTAAATGTCTGTATAATTGAGCCAAATGCGGTGTAAACGTTGTTGGGGTTTTATTTATTATTATTATTATTTTTTCTCGACTTATTGTCTCACAGTATTCCTGTGGTTGTATTTTATACTGACGGGGTTATTATTAGTAACACTTGTTGTCTGTATTTCGCTTGGATGTTCTCGTCGTTGGGGACAGCCATGTCAATTAAATAGGTGATTTTCTCTTTTATGGATTGAAAGGTGATGTCGGGTCTGTTTGTGGGGATTGTTTTATCTGTATGGATGTCAATGTCCCAGAAAAGAAAAGTAGTCTTTGTTTTCAAGTATGGATGTTGGTGTATAATGGTAGTAAGGGTCTGTGTTCTCCGTTAATTTGTATGTTGTGGCTAATGCTTGATGAACGACCTTCGCTGCTGAGGAGTGTCTCGCGGTGTATCCAGTTCCGGCCATTATTCTACATCCACTCGTTATGTGATCGACCGTTTCTCTCTGCTGGTAACATCTCCTACACCTCTTGTCTTCAATGGTTGTGTCCTTGATGATGTGCTTTCGGTAGTTTCTGGTTGCTATGACTTTCTCCTGGATGGCAAGCAAGAAGCCTTCTGTGTCCGAGAACAGCTGCCCTTCTTGTAACCACGTATATGAAAGCTTTTTATGTATATGGTTTTGCTTTATGTGGTATCTGTGTCTTCCGTGAAGTGTTTTTCGAGACCAGGTGTTCATCTTTTCTAGTCGCGATTGGATGTGACTGTATGCGTCTGCTGCGTGGCTCGTTTGAGACAGGTCGAGCGGTGTATAGTTCCTTCACTATTGCCTGGTGGAGGTTAATTTGTTTGTTGTGGAAGAATTTTTTGAGTTCGTAAATTTGTTTTTTATTTAGCGATTGTATATCTATAATTCCCCTCCCTCCTTCTTTTCTCTCGATGGTGAGTCTTTCGTTGCATGCGTTGGGATGTAACTTCCTGTGTTTAGTGAATTCAGGCGTATGAGAATGTGAATGTTTTCTGTGTGTGTGTGACCATTTAATGATACCAAACGAATACGTAAGAATAGGTATGGCGAAGGTGTTAATAGCTTTCGTCAGATATCTGGAATTCAGTTTTGTTATTAGTAGCTTTGTGAGTCTGGTTTTAAATTTCGTCTTGAGCTCTGATTTGATATGAGCGTGGTTAATTTTGGTGCTTTGATAGAAGCCTAGGTATCTGTATTTTTCTTCTTTGAACACGTTATCTATAGTTTCGTTGTTGATTGTTTCTCTCGTAGGTTGGTCTCTTCACTGTCATTTGTTGATGTGAAGTAGCTTGCATTTACTTATACCAAATTCCATGTTGATGTCCAGGGTAACCGTTTCTGTGATTTTAAGGAGTTTCTTTAGCTGTGCCTTTGTGTTCGAATATAATTTTATGTCATTCATATACAAGAGATGGTTTATTTTGTATAGGTTATTTTTTTGGTGTTTAAT
Source organism: Kuschelorhynchus macadamiae (assembly GCA_030620095.1). NCBI lineage: Eukaryota > Metazoa > Arthropoda > Insecta > Coleoptera > Curculionidae > Kuschelorhynchus > Kuschelorhynchus macadamiae. The sequence continues at coordinate 135,886 of JAUTXW010000852.1, read as the reverse complement.
TTGGAATCCAAAGTTTGTATTCAGTGTGTTTGAGAGTGGATTGAGACAGAGGCAAAACCACAAAGCGCTGAGTGAATCTCCCTGGAATATTATTATTTTTGTTATTATTATTATTATTATTATTATTATTATTATTATATGCAAATATAAAAAATCCAACTCGTAAATCAGTAACTGGATAACTAGCACATTGTGTAATTGTTTCAGTGTTACTGTAAACTAAATAATTATAGGTAAATTTGCAAAGGTTATATTGAAACAGAAAAATATAGTTATTATTAAAAAAATATTGCAAAACAATTCCCTGAAAAATTATTATTCTAATAAGAAAATTATTATTTCATAATCCAAAAAGTAATTAATTTGATGTAAATAACAAAAAATTCTTAAAGGTGGATCTAGTATGAAAATTTAAACTTTTAAAGTCTCTATAAATAATAATTAAAATTTACTAAATCAAAAAGTTACTTTTTTTGTATTCCCGGTAATTTGCTTGAAATCGACGTTTAGAATTTAGATGGAAGACTCTGTGACCCACTGACCAGTAGAGTGATCAAGTTGATCCGTATAACAAAAATGTTTTACAAATAGACGTATTTTTGAAATCTGGGACAAATTGTTTTGTTTTTTTTTCTTGGCGTTACGGGACCTCTTGTCGTGACAACCAACTTCTTATTCTAGCCGTAAACAATCACATTTCAGCTCTTTGAATTTACGCATTTTAACAAACTTTGTAATAGAGTTAGTAATTCATGAGAAAAGGCCCTTTCGAGTTTTAAGTGAAACATCGTGTATAATAAAAGAGAACTTGAACTGTACAAATTCTTATTTAAAACATAATATTTGTGTAAAAGAAAATATAATATGAATTATATGAGTGTATATATAAATATGTATTACATTAAATAAATATGACAAATACCAGTTATAGCTAGGTTTATAAAAATGATACGGAATACTGTTATCCTGGTTTTTTTTTATTTCGTTCAAAATATTTATTATACAGAAAATACTCACTCTCGATACTATAAAAGGTTTTTAATTAGGTTACATTACTTTACTTTTTACTTAAGGTTTTTATAAAATAATGAATGTTTAAAAAATCCATATTCCGTTATTTAAAATGTTAGCCAGATTAAAAAAATCCCGCTGTGTAATATTACTAAAAATAGCCCACTACCTACCTCATTTATTTAATAAAGCTATACAGTTCTCAAATTATGATATAGGGGAACTAGAACTGCTACTACCTCGTTACCAACTTACAAATAAAGAAGTTATTCCTTTACCTCTTACTTAAAGGTTTTTAAAAAAATAAAAAAATTTCAAAAAATCTAAATTCCATTATTTAAAATACAAGCCACATTAAAAAACTCCCGCTCTGTAATATTACTAAAAATAGAACAACTACCTACCTCACATGTTTAATAATACTCAAAAGAGTGTTTAAATTCTCAAATAGGTGATGTAGAAAATAATATAAAATTATATAAGTAGAGGACAACTATGATTACCCATACCTCAAAAAATTGTCCACCACCCCCTCAAAACTTTTTCCGAAAATGAAGCTAGAAACCCTAAACTACATTATATATAAAATTCACAAAATTTCACAGAAACGACTTTTCAATGTATTTTGTGCATTGTCCTTTATATATTTATACATACATGTACTTTCCTTGCAATACTCTAGTTCACAAACTGAAAAAAGAGTTAATGACCTCTAGAAAAATGTGAAAAATTTCAAACCCGCACATAAACAATTTCAAATGTAATTAACGAAAAAAAATGTTTATTGTTTTGTAAATAACTCAGAAACTACACTAAGTTCCAAAAAAAGTGATGCATTTAATTTTTGACCCAAGTCCAATGTCTTCTTCTAAAACCAATGGAACAATTTTGTTTTCGCAGATAGGTAATACCTGTGTTTCAGCAAAAATAAAATAAATGGACGATTTCTTAAAGATTCTTGGATAATAATGTAAAAACTAAAACTATGCTTTTTTGCTATTTTTTGACTTGCCCTGTGTATTAGTTGAGGATTCGTATAGAAACTGTTTACGCCCTATATGAAATACCCTTTTTTTGTTTGTTGTTTTTTTACTCACCGACTTATATCTAAAATTGACCGAATTACAGCTTTTTTGCTGAAATCTTACCAAACTTCATAGTTATTAACGGAAAAACTGAGACAATATTTTTTTTTTAACTTAAAGTAACAATAACTGGAACAGAATTTGAAAAATGTGCTTAGTACTGAATATTGGCTTCTCTGTAGCAACTCTGAGAGCTTTTTATTTTGTAGCATACTCGAAATTAAGTTTCTTATTCTTTTCATTGGTATACCGCCCCATTACCCTTCATGTTTTTCCCATTAGACAGTCATTGACAGCCCAAATGTACATCAATGATATTTTAGAGCAGTATAGTGTTACCTCTTGCTAATTTGGTTGGTAACAATTTTATTCTGATGCAGGATAATGCCCGAAAAAGAGTGCGCGAAAGGCCCCTTGAAAGCCTAGCAGAAATGGCAGACGCGTTATCAGAGGAATGGGACCGTAAACCAATGGAAAGAATAAGAAACCTAATTTCAAGTATGCCACACAGATTAGAGCTAGAGAAGGCAATACTCGGTACTAAGCACATTCTTCAAATTCTTTTTTATCCAGTTATTGTTATTTTGCGCTAGTAAAAAAGTTTTATAAAATTCATATCATTTTTATTTTATTAGAATATCACCTCTGAAAAATCAAGTAGGTATCTTGGCAAAATGCAAGATTACAAAAAACAAGCTGTAATTCAGACATTTTCAAGACAAATTGAACAGAATAATTTGTCTTAGAAGAACGGTCTTTCATCTAGAGTGTAAGAATTTTCTATATAAATGCTGAAATAGTACACAGGATGATTCAAAAAACCGCAAAAAAAGCAATGTTTAAGTTTTTCTATTAACATTCGTTTAGTTTGGCGTAGCAAAAAAGTTGTAGTTCGGTCAATTTTAGAGATAAGTCGATGAATAAAAAAACAAAAGGCTCACAAAAAAGGGACTTTCATATAGGGTATAAAAAATTTCTATACGAATCCTCAACTAATAGACAGAGCAAGTCAAAAATATCAAAAAAGCATCGTTCAAGCTTTATCAATATTATCCAAAAATATTTGAAAACATTGTCATTTGTTTCATTTCTGCTGGCAGACAAAAATATTACCTAACGACGAAAAAAAAATTCTTCAAATCAATACACTGGTTTAAAAAATATAAGACATTGAACTTGGGTCAAAAATCAAGTGCGTCACCTTTTTTTTGGAACTGATTGTATGAATGTATTTAAGGAATTCTAATACAATATTTTTAAAGAACAAATAGAGCTTTGCGCGATGAACGCTAAGATTTAATGATGCCACAAAACCGGCCGTAAAAAATAAAAAAAAAACTATTAAACATCCATTAAACAACTAAAAAAAATGTGGTAATATCTAGACAGTTGGATGAACAATACCCCACTGGAAAAAAAAATTAAAAACCAAGGGTTATATTGGGATGAACTGGTAACAATTTGGTAGAAATACAATATAGCAGAACAAAATAATGGCGTCAAAAATGAGCATAAAATCTATTTGTCCAAATAATTTTTAATTTTGTACAAAAGACGAGAGTAATATAAAAACTGGTCAGATGTTGGTACAAATCTAGTATGGGGGAACAAAATGGCTGACAAATAAATTGTCTAAAAACTCGAACTAAGAAAGTTACTTATATATAATTGAATTCAAATCTGGTACAAGCATCTAATGTAAAACTAGAGATAATCTGGCAAAATATTGGTTCGGATTCAGTGCCGCCGAAGAAAATGGCGGTTATTAAAAAGTTTATAAAAAGTCAGTATTGAAACATTACTGTTGTGTTAAAACCAAGTGTGACGTAGAAATTAACTCTCAAGATTATGGTACGGCCCAATAATTACTTTTCTGGACAAAATGAAGCATTCATTAGGAAGGCATTTTCACTATTAATACTACAAGTGATTAAATTATTTCCGAAATTTTTTCGAGCTCATAAATCTTTTGAAAATTATCCCGAGTCGAAGACTAAAAATATTCAATATTGAACATATCTCATTATTTTATTATAATAGGTATAATTTTAATTAATTATAATTATAATTGTATTTGTTTTTTTTTATATATATAAACAGGTTTAGTTTGCTCCGTTCGATGTGCTTCCAGTAGCAATAACATTGATTTTTACTTATTGAAGTTACATGGGAATACCATTTTAAAATTTATCACAGTATATTCCCTAATTTAACATAAACTTTAAGTTACTACAAGTGGTAGAAAATGGTTTTTTTTGGTTAGATTTCGGAACCGATAACATTGATTTCTACTTATCGTCATCATCATTAACAGCCTTTTCATCCACTGTTGGATATCTCTCGCATATACCTATGCTGTGTGTCTTAGCTGTAATTTACACAGGTATACGGGACCTAGTTTATTGTCGAATCCGAACGATGCTATTTGAGAGGCGATTTTAGCGAATTATGATTGGAGCGCGCAACCACCAACCCATCAGAAGGCGAGCGCATTATGTATTCTTAACAAAGTCTGCCTCAGCTATATACATATTACTTATTTATTGTAGTTACTCGGAAATACCATCAAGACTTATAATAGTTAATTCTTTATTTTAAATAAACTTTAAATTACTACTACTGTCCATCATAAATAACAAATAATAAATAAATTCATCTCAAACTTAACAAATCTGTAACTAGGTCTAAATTCGCAACAATATTTTGATAGAATAAAACTTCAGTAAAATTATTATAATCTTTTTTCGAAGAGAAAAAAATTCTTGTTTTGTAGCAAACACAATATTTGACACTCAAAAACAAAAATTTTTTGATTTTTAAAACGAATTTTGTCCGACGTAACAGCTAATCATCGTACTATCTCATATTTGGCCAAATTAATAGAAGATTGCGGTTGCCATTTGAAGAAAGAAAATTTGTTTCGTTTTTTTCAGGAATATTTGCTTCTAAATTATTCTAAATTGAAACTATTAAATGGAAAAATTGTTTGTAAAATTGTGTTTAAATATTATATATATTTTATCAGACATACATATTTAATTGAAGAATGTTCGATTCCAAGTCCAGTTTTTTCGCCTTTAAGAGAAAAGGAGGTGGCAGAAGAATACAAAAAAACACCTTAATTATGTAAGTGAGATTTGAATGTCAAAATTTTAGTTTAGAAAAAAATGAAGTGCGTTTTGAGAAATGTAAACACGTTTAAATAAAGAAATTCTCAAAATAAATATTCTGTCATTACGTTAAAAAATATCAAAATATCCACTATAATTCGCTGTCGGTTACCTAGCGTAGAGACAACATTTTCTGACAAAATACATGTGTTGCAATGATGACCTCTCATTTGTAAAACCCCTTTTTGATTGGTTGAAAAGTACTGGTTTAAACTTTCCGGTTAAATTCCTCTAGGAATTAGTCTTACCAACTTACCATAAACTCTCATAATGTATCTTATCTTTTATCCAGAAAACTAACCAACAACACTCCTCTATTTTTTGTTCATATTTCTAAATAACCATCTGTGGAACTAAACAGTGTCAAACTTCACAATCCCTGTTAAAGGGAAAGTTCCGTGCATAGACAACTTACCGATTTTTTGTTTTTGAGTTTACACTCAAAGAAAAAACATGCACTTTCTAGTAAACGTTTGTTTCTTTGATACTGCATTTTATATTTACTGGGATAGTTTTTCTCCAGGTGTAACCAAATAAGTTCTTAAAATGTGCGTTTATTACCTCAGCAGTGCATATTTTCTGTCAAGAAGAACACTTCTGTTCTTTTTCACCAAATGTATATTGCCCTGCAGGGTACAAAAACTATAAGGGAGAGCAAACTATCAGACCGAAAGAAATGTAGACGGAAGCCGTGCCTGCCAGAACAAGTTAATGAGTTCCCACCTTGATAACCAGTATGTAACTAATGTTGCATAAAACCGCGTTTGTTGGCCTAATTTAGGAGATAGGGAGCAAAAATTAATAGGGCTGAAGCAACATAGAGAGTTTTAAATCATTTAATATTTGATTTTGTGTTAATCATTGATAATAAGCGTCAAATTTTAGCGCCTTGAAGTTAGTTTAATTTAGAAAATAAAGACGAGAAACAAACAAATTTAACTCATGTAAAAAGGGGGAAATATTTTGTGTTGTTTGTTCAGGGAAAAGTTTTCTTAACAGAAAGAAATACTCTTGCCTTTGGGAATGAGCAGGAGAAAATAAATTTTTATTTTACTGCGAACCGAATAATCCTGCTAAATATATTTTATTTTTGAGTTATCTCGTATGACTTCGGTCAGTATTTTTGAGCAACCTTATTTACATTAATATCTTGTTAATAAGCTTTTTAAGCATATTAAGTTTTCCTTAAAAGATGTTAATTGGCGGTGATACATTATATGAATTTTATTAACATGTTGCAATAATCTTCATTTTTTAAATGTATGAAAAAAAAAACTTAAATTTAATGATATTTAATACGATTTTTGTTTCCCTCTTTCAAATGTACAATTTTCCTCGTAAGAGGGAAACATTGTAATCTTGAAAAATATAGGTACCCTCTGCTAAAAAATACATTTTCTCAATTTCGTCGGTGTTCCTACTAACCCAATTGACTTTAAATTTTGGTCAAAATTTAAGGATCATATGCGGATGGCGTGGTAAAATTTTGATAAAAATCCAATATGACCGCCTAGTAAAGTGTAAAGAAAAGGCACAAAAAACTGCTTATCCAATTTATTTTAAATTTTTCAAAAAGAAAAGTCAAGTATTATGTAGAAATCAACTGGTAAAATTTTAATACGAATCTAAGATGGAGGAACAAAATGGCGGCTAAATAAAATATTTGAAAATTCAGCCTGAAAATACTACTTAATAGATTGTTTTCAAATGGTGTGCCGTTACTAATTTTGGTATAGGAATAAACTAGTAAAATTTTGGTACGAATTTAATATGGCAGAACAAAATGACGGCCAAATAAAATGATTATAATCGTGAAAAAAATTAACCTCTGAAGTTTTAGCGTCTCTAGATGACAAAAAATATATTTTTTCAATTCCATCGATCTGCCTGAAGTCAAAAATTAAGGGTTATATGAGGATGACCTGGTATTGGTAAAAATTCAATATGCTGGAATAAGATGGCGGCCAAGTGAAACATTAAAAAAATTATTACTCGAAAACTAATTGTCCAAGTCAAATTTCGCACAAAAATCAAGCTTTACATAGGAATGAGCAGGTAAAATTTTGATATGAATCCAAGATAACAAAACAAAATGGCGGCCTAATAAAAATAACCAGCAGGAAAAAACTACTTATTAGATTAATTTCAAATTTTTGTGCAAGCATTAAGTGTGTTTTGGCATTAGCGGCTTTAGGCGAAGAAGACATAGTTCCGAGATCAAAAAAACACCTAGATATTTGAGATCTGCCTTTATGATATATGACATCAAAAATTGAAGTAGAAAGCCCCTTGCTCCTGCGGCAGATAAAGTACAGCTTAAATTAAATGGAGGCCTGGGGTTCAGAATTTTGCAAACTGTCATTACTCTGTCTGGAATCAGAAAGAGAATGCGTAAAAGGTTTCTGCGTTTTTTTTTGCGTAATTTGATAGCGATTATTCTGCATATTAGAAGCTGTTAACTCGGGCAAATACAGTAACGTATGGTGGCTTTATTACAATTTTTACAAGGTGACACAAGGCCTGAGGACGTGTATATTACTCGGGAAATTAAAATATAAGCACAGTTATAAAAATTTAAATATTCAAGAGGAGGTAGATAGATAGATATATAGAGCGTATGGAGGGTACTCGTCGAGCCAGCCAACAGTACTGATGTAGTTTAGCACCGTAGCGGCCGAATATTCTCCGACTGTGGTAATTTCTGGCCATCTTTCCCCCATAATGGATTCTCTGGTATTTACAAGAGCTGGGCAGTAACAAAGAATATGTTCAGCAGTCTCGTCATCCTCGTTGCACCCCCTATAACTTGGATCTGGGAGGACGCCCAAGATGTGAAGGTGTTTACCAGTTTTCTAAGATTTCCTCGACGAGATACTCTGTCCGAGCGGCCTCAGGGCCGCGAATTGCGGCACCTGAGTATCTAAAGCCCTGCCTCTCCCATCGCTCTTTTAGAATTTTTGTTGACTGCTCGTTTATCTTTAGATTGATCGCCTAAGAGGATAGGGGCGCGAAGGGTTCAAGGCCGCATGGTTTGCCCTTTGCTCCGTTACGCGGCAACCTATCTGCTTTTTTATGTCCTTTGATTCCACGATGTCCCTTAATCCAGGACACTGTGACTGTACTCCTCTGGGAAACCGTCTCCAGCATCTGGTGACACTCAAGAATCTGTTTGGATGTTATTGTTACTTTATCCTTTTTTAGGATTTGCAAGACTTGTTTGCTATCTGTGAGAATAATAACTTTCTTACCAGTTAATCTTTCTTTTTCTATTTGTACGGCACCTTGCGGAATTCCAAGCAGTTCTGCCTGGAAGGCGATCACCCCTTTGCCTAGGGCCATACTAGTTTCCAGGTTGAGTTCTGGTACGAGTACACTCCCAAGCCAGCCCCAGATAGGTAATGCGATCCGTCAGTGTAATGTGTATGTCTGCCTCTTTTCCTGGATCTGTTGAGCTGCTGATGTCAGTTTCAAAGTTTTTATTGAAAATAAAGCGGGGGATCAGGGCGTCCGTTCGGTATTCCATAAGAGGTTGTCGTGCGACAGCCACCAGGGAGACTCAGGAATGTCCCGGACCACAGTTTTTTCCACACCACAGGTCAACCGCATGCAGCCTGATTGCCATCCTCTCTGCCTCGCCTTTCAGAAATACATCAAGAGGTGGCAAGCACAGCAGCACCTGCATTGCCATCGTAGGTGTGGGTCTCATTTCGCCTGTATTCTGTGCTACAACTTGCTTGGTTTTGGTCCACCACACAATGGCTCCTTAAGCGAACATAAGTCGAATAACGGCCGTATAGAGCCAAAGGACAATCTTGGGCAACAGACCCCAGACTTCGCCGATAGCTCCTGTGCACTGCCAGAACGCTCTGGTGAGCTTTGATTTTTCAATTAAGTCTTTATTTCAGTTTAGGGTGCTATCCAGGATGACTCCCAGATACTTGGCCTCTTTAGACAGACCAAGTTGCGTACCGAACAGAAAAGGTGATCTTACGTTGACCAGCTTTCCAGCTATCCTTTTCTAGTAAAGAGTACCAGCTCGGTTTTTGTAGGATTCACAGAGAATGCGTTAACTGTGCACCGTCTTTCTACTAGTCTTAACGCAGCCTGCATGGTTTCACATAAGACGTTTTCAAATTTTCCTGTTAGCAAAATAGTGATTGATGTCGTGTGTATAGTTTAGAATCCGTGTTCACTAAGATTCTTAATGAGGCTGTTGACTACCATGTCCCAGAGAAGGGATAATAGCATACAGCAAATCCAGTCAACAATGTTTAAGTCTACGCTATGCCTGGTCAGAACCAGTTCTACACTTCTGAAGGTCGCCTTGTCTTAGGGTGCCTTCTATTTCTAGAAAAGCTCCTAGAGCCGACTACCTATAGAAAAACGACTCCTCTATCACCTGAACCACACAGTGCAGAGCGATTTCTGTTGATTTTCGAGGTGGGTAAACATGTTGGTTGGGGTGTATTTCCAGCAAAGGCAGATGTTCATCCCTATCTGTCTGTCACAGAGCCTTTCCAGAGTCTTCAAAAGAAATGAAGTTAGACTGATGGGTGAGTCTGTAAGATTTTGAGTGGGAATAGTCGTCTTTCCCAGGCTTAGGGATAAAGACGACCCTTACCTCTCTCCATTTTATAGGATAACTTAGGGCTAGACATGCCTTGAATATAAATTCTAGGTGTCTGATCTGTTGAAGAGGAGTTTCACTTAAAAATTCGGCAGACAAATATAAAGTGTGACTATTTATGCACAATAGGCACATTAAGGAAGAGTGTTTATTAAAGAATAGATCAAGAGAGTTCGATTGAGAAAATGTAATATTATATGTAAGACAAATTTTTTTCCTGGAAGTCTTAAGATCATTTGGCGTTGGAACTTTTGAACAACCCTGTTACATTATGGCCCTAACTAAGTAACGAGTAGATGCTGACTCATGTACAGGGTGTCCGGATTTGGTTGCAAAAGCAGGGTATCTCGCTTATTTTTAAAGATAGAACCTTGCTGTTTTCACGAACCTGAGCTAATTTTTTGTGAAACTCATTAAGCCGTAAACAAAATTTTCATAGCCTTCTTCGTTTATGAGATACAGGGCAAAATAGAAAATTTTGCATTTTGGGACCCCCCTCGTATCTCGATTATCCTTTAACTTAACGCAAAGGGAAAAATTGCTGCTTATGCAGTTTTTTACGCTGGATCCAGTGGCGTAGTCATATTTTTCATTTGAGTTGTTATTTTTTAGATATGACCCAAAGTTGTATTTTTTTAAACGGGACACCCTGTATATTTGTCCAGAAATTGATGTGTCCTTTTAAAAGCTTCTCAAAAATGTGTAATAGTATGGCTCTATTTTAATAAACAACAACAAAAATCCAAATTTTTATAATTATCATCCCAAATTTTGCAATAGGCCATGCAAAACAATGCCGCCTTTTATTTAAAGTCGTTAACAATATCTACATCCTAACAATAAATCAAAATAAATATGTAATTAAATCTATTTATCAAAATATGTATTGATAATTTCGCACCAAAAAAGTACCACCTACCTAGATTTATGTAACACAAGAACAAAACAGTAATAAATTATTATATAACAAGCCTTTCAGCAAAAATCAACTGTCGTATAAGAACTACAGTAACCAAGGAAATCAAAAAAACTGTTTAAACTGATTTCCATTTTGTTCTATGCATGCTTCGCACAATTTTCGTATTCGTTTTAGGGAATTAAGCAAAATAACGGGATGATTTTTTAAATAGCGAAAATTTTCTCTTATTGCATTTTCTAAATCTTGGACATTATCATAGCGGTCTTTGTAAATTCTATTTTCCAGATATCCCCATAGAAAGAAATCTAAAATCGACAAATCTGGGGACCTAGGGGGCCATCTTATAGGTCCATTTGTTCCGATCCATTGATTGGTAAAATTATGGTCCAGAAATAATCTTGTCATTTCAAAATTGTGTACAGGAGCACCGTCCTGTTGAAAATAAATTTCGTTAATTTGCGCTAGAGGAACATCGTTAAGTAATTCAGATATAGCTGCCTCTAAAATTTCTAAATAGCGATTGGCTGTTAGATTTCCCTCAATTATATAAAATTTTATATGTGTTCCTAATATGAAGTAGGACACATTTAGACCAAACCTGTCCTGCTGTCTCCTGGGAAATATTTGGTGTTGATTTTCCTGGGACCAGAATCTACTATTGCGCCTATTGAGTATACCAGAATTACTGAAATGTGCTGCGTCTGACCATATAACCTGCCTTTCAAAATCTCTAACCATATCGCATCTTTCTCGAAACCAATTGCAGAAGACTACCCGACGCTCTGCATCCCCTGGCTGTAAGTGCTGCACGAGCCTAAATTGGTATGGGTGGTATTTGTGCTTTTTTAGAATTTCTTGAACTCTAGTTTTTGGAATCCCTATGCTCTTTTCACTGGCCCTACATGAGCTTGTAGGGTAAGCTTCTGCATTAGCCAAAACCGTAATTTCCTCAGCCTCCCGATTTTCTTTATTATATGTTTTCGTACGAGGTTTGATAAATGATCCGTGATTAAGTAAATTCTGGAAGTGGATATATTAGGTTGCCTCCTTTCTGGATATCTAAATAAAAATTAAGCAATAGTATTTCAACATCCTAAAAATTAACTATTTACCTCTTAAAATACATCTCAGAAGCCGCTTCAACATTTTCATTACTTAATATAAAACAAGCTAACATATCGTACTTTTCATAATGTTCGAAAGTTTGGTTTTCTTCCATAATAATACAAATATATTTTTACACAATAAATAAATACAAAAAACTAGGGCTATATTTTATATACGCGTACAAAACCGGGAAATGTCATTTGCTTCCAAGAAAACAAAAGAAAACGGCATCGTTTTGCATGGCCTACTGCAAAATTTGGGATGATAATTATAAAAATTGGGATTTTGGTTATTGTTCATTAAAATAGACCCATACTATTATATGTTTTTGAGAAGCTTTTAAAAGGACAAATCAATTTCTGGACAAATAAACAGGGTGTCCCATTTAAAAAAACAGAACTTTGGGTCATATCTAAAAAATAACAACTCAAATGAAAAATATGACTACGCCACTGGATCCAGCGTAAAAAACTGCATAAGCAGCAATTTTTCCCTTTGCGTTAAGTTAAAGAATAACCGAGATACGAGGGGGGTCCCAAAATGCAAAATTTTCTATTTCGCCCTGTATCTCATAAACGAAGAAGGCTATGAAAATTTTGTTTACGGCTTCATGAGTTTCACAAAAAATTAGCTCAGGTTCGTGAAAACCGCAAGGTTCTATCTTTAAAAATAAGCGAGATACCCTACTTTTGCAACCAAATCCGGACACCCTGTACGGGGTGTCCCAAATTCGAAGGTGACCATTGGGATCTTGGAAACCGTAAGAGATACGAAAAAGTTTAAATTATGGCAAAGTTGCGTATTTTGGTGCTCAATAAAATGCCGTTTGCAAATTGAAAAAATTCCGACTAATTTCGGAGATAACCGAAAAAAACCGAAAGTTCAAATTTTTTTATTTATTTTCTGCTGACTTTATTTAAAGAGATATTACAAAACATGATGACTTGACGTTTCGGATTTTCGGATCCATCATTAAGTTCATTTTTTTAAATACGGACCTGGATTTTTTATTTCAAATTTCGAAAGAGCTCGAAATTCTAAGCACAACAATATATCGCACATATTATTTTAATCAATTATAATACTCTAAAATTGGTAAAAACATAATTTATATTTAAAATACGTTAAGGTGGCTATGAAACAATAATAAATCCATGAAATTATTATTTTAAGTTACCATGGAGATTTATACTGACGTTTACTAATATAATACTAATTGTAAGGTTTTTTTTTTAACTGTAACACACAGCTATAACGCGCCAACGTTGTAGCAACCGTTTAATAGAACAACACAAAAATTGTTTGTAACCTTTATTTAGAAAAAACTAAAGCTAGGTATATCAGAAGTGACAACATAAATAAACAAACTTATGGAATTTTTAAAACTAAAGTACACAAAAATAATTACATATTATAAAAGGTATTCAAACTGAAAACCCTGTGCTTCAATGCATTTTGCTGCAAGTCTACGAATTTTTAATATCGCCCGTTGTATGGTTCTAGCAGGAATGGCTCTAACCTCCCTAATTAAATTTTCTTGAAGTTGGTTAATGTTATCGGGTATATTGCGATATAAACGATTTTGTAGAAACCCCCATAAGAAGTAATCCCACGGATTAAGATCAGGACTTCTCGCAGGCCATCGCACAGGTCCAGTATTTCCGATCCATTTATTTGGAAACAAGGCATCTAAAAATTGTGCAACTTCACGTCCATTATGCGGTGGTGCACCATCCTGCTGCCACCACAACTGTCGCAAAATATTTAGTGGCTCGTTTTCGAGCAGTTCAACAACGTTTTCTAATATTAATTCGCGATATCTATTTGACTTTAGGGTACCTTCATATATTATTGGACCTAGAATTTTATTGCGCCACATCCCGACCCATACATTGAAAGATACTCTTCCTTGTGCTCTTACTTCCTGATGTTGATGAGGGTTATCTACCGACCAAGAATGCTCATTATGTCGGTTAAAGATTCCATAGGTTGTAAAATTACACTCGTCAGTCCAAATTACCTTAGATAAAAAATTGTTATCTTCCTCACATTTATTTTGAAGCCAGTTACAAAAATCCATTCGTCGGATATCGTCACCTGGTCTAAGTTTTTGACTAAGGTGAATTTTGTATGGTCGATACTTATTGGCTTGTAATGTGCGCCATATTCGCATTCTAGGTATTTGCAACTCATTTTCGTAAAACCTAGTTGACCCCCTAGGAGCATTATTGACCTTAAATGAAAAAAAAGTATAAGATATGAATTTAAATTAAAACTTTATTATTTTACCGTATTAATGATGTTTTCCTCTTCATTTTCATCAACTCTACGACCATATTTATTTCTAGGTTTGTTAAAGCTTCCAAATTGTAACAAGTTGGTATCAAGTTTAGCAAAATAATTTTCATGAGGCTGTCTTCGCTCGGGATATTGAATAAAATATTCTTGACTTGAAAGTCTAGAGTTTCGATTTAATTTGTAATAAATTCGTAGCATATCACGTTTTTCTAATTTGGTAAACATTTTTTATTAGTTATAACGCACAATAAATAATAAAAACGATAAAAGAAAATGTCACTGTAAATCACCATAGTAACGTAACTCAAAATAATAATCAGATGTTTTTTTTTGTTTCATAGCCACCTAACGTTTTTTAACATTAAATTTTGTTTTTATTAATTTTAAAGCCTTATAGTTTATTGAAATAATATGTGTGATATATTGTTGTGCTTAGAATTTCGAGCTCTTTCGAAATTTGAAATAAAAAATCCAGGTCCGTATTTAAAAAAATGAACTTGATGATGGATCCGAAAAACCGAAACGTCAAATCAAAAAAGTAATAACACCACTTTAAAAAACTAAAAAAGTGGCAATGAAAAAGTGCAATTTGTTTTGCAATATCTCTTTAAATAAAGTCAGCAGAAAATAAATAAAAAAATTTGAACTTTCGGTTTTTTTCGGTTATCTCCGAAATTAGTCGGAATTTTTTCAATTTCCAAACGGCATTTTATTGAGCACCAAAATACGCAACTTTGCCATAATTTAAACTTTTTCGTATCTCTTACGGTTTCCAAGATCCCAATGGTCACCTTCGAATTTGGGACACCCTGTACACACTTAATACCACATCATATTGAAATATAAGCCATTACAAAACCGCAGTTTTTTGTCACGGGCTCTTCGGTTATAATTATTTAGTGCTATATTTACGCAGGGTATTTAATGTTTAATAGTTAAATTATTAAAGTAGCTATAAATTAAAAACAAAAAATATTTTTAAAAATTTTAAATACGCTGAGAATGTTAGCTACTTGAATACCAAATTGAAAATGTTAAAAATGTTTATATTTAAAAGTTATTAACCTTTGAAATTATAAACAAATTAATATGTTATTTGTCTCCAATTCTGACGTTTTACTTTGCAAATTTTTTCACTAAAAATAATTGTTAGTTTCAATTAGTAAATATTAATTATTATTAAGTCTTGTAGATCTCTCGATCTGCTCTCGTTTGCAACAGAATTTAAATAATTCCTCCCGGAGTAAAAAAATATCCATAACTAGTTAACAAATAATGTCACACACATATTTAGCATCAGGGGGGCTATATGTTATTTGAATAAAAGCGCATTTTTAAGATTTTTTCCTAATTATGTCGAAATCTGATTAACGTTTTTTCGCCAAACACATCTCAAAAGATACAACTTTTGGAAAAAGTGCATTTTATAGAACTTACCATTTTAATCTAGAAGAAAAAAATCAATTTTCGGCACTTTAAGCAATTATTTATATATTCTCCCCAATTATTTTTTGGGTGTATTTTTAATAACCTTATTTAGATGCATTTAAACAATTCGCATAGGCATTTTTCCTTATCGGAAATTATTGAAAAAAAATCCTATTATATATACTATTTTTCTGGCCTAATAAATGTTAACTTTTAAACGAAAAACAGCTGAAAATATCTGCTTTTTATATCCTTTTATAAAAAACAGTATCAATCCGTTATCTTGAAAGGTTTCGTACATCTGAACAAATTGGATAGCAGATATTATTCTACCAGATTCGTCTAAAAAATGCGTTCAATTTTCCATGAGATATCGAAACAATAGCTTGTCATATTGTATTTTACCTCACCCATAATGGATACGCCATTACGCTTTGAAATTTCATTTTCTTCTTCAATTCCATCTTTCGAAAATATATTTTTTATAGATTGGAGTACACTAATAACAGATCAGTATGTTTTAAGCTTGTGCTTGTGTCCCGTTATGAAAACGTATAATATAACATTTAAGAGGTTTTTAAAATTAATAAAAATAATGGATTCTCCATATTTTCTGCCGACATATTGAAATGTTGTGATCATATCAACGTTTAATCAATATTTGACAATTTTGTCCATCCTCTCTAACGCGAAGTGGTTCCATTTTCAGAATCTTAGGCAGAAACTTCTAGATTTTTATTTACATTCTGTCTACCTGTTTGTTTTTAAATTTATTTTATTTTATTTACTTGGCCATGTCAAATATCATCTATTTCCAAATACATAATTTCTGCTTGATTAGTAGCGCAACAAAGTAAAATTTCTTATAGTAAAAAAATAGCATTTTTTTAATATAAAATCATTTTTTAAAATTAATTTATTAATATTAGTTATACAAAAACAAGACTGCACTATTTTCTTAATGTTTAAAACAGTTTATTTTGGACACCGAAATAGTAACCTAATGTTTTTATTTGCTATTTAATAATAAGCCAGAAATAAACAAGTCAACGAAATAAATAAATAAATAAAGAGGTCGCCGCTTGTAAAGATTGACACTCAAATGAGACAAGTTTTTCATGAAAATATTTTAAAACAAAATCTTTCAACTTATAAGGACTCTGCCAACACAGATTGTCAAATCTGTTTCCTATTGCTTCGTCGATTATTGTATATAAAGAAGTTTCGTTGAAAGTTCAGCATGGGCTTCCTGGTTAGATGGTAGGCGTTGGATGCGGCACATATGTGTTCGAATCGCCATTCAGGCGGATGTCTTTTTTTAAGTTTTTTTAACAAAATTTATGATTTATTAAAATGCGAATTAAATTTGGTTAGGATTGGTTAGGTTTGCTGTAAAGTAACACGCTTTATCAGTCAGTCTATATTAAAACAAGGATTTTTTTAACATAACCTTATTATACTATTAGGGAGATATGTCCCGTTAGCGTTAATTATTAAAAATTAGATTTGAAATACATGCGCACTCTAATATGATGTGATTGGTAGAGTCCCAGGCGGATTTAAGGTATTGTGGTCTAGCTCAGTATATTTTCCACAGTCGAGTTATTTCTTACCAGCCCCTTCCTTTTTTAGGTAAATAATATTTCTTCGTACAACAGTGTATATATATAGTATAATTCTTGTACTATATGCTGGGGGGGAAGGGGAAGCATTGTAATATTTAATACAGCATAGTATACCCTTGGACTATAAAAGAATTCCCTGGAACGAAAAAAAAATGAGAATAAAACACGTGAAACTGATTTTATTTTTAGTTCTCCATATAACAGCCCATATTTTATTATGAATGTACTATATAAGATATGTGTAATGTAATTGCAAAAATGTTCGATAAATATAGGTAAATTTCTTCAGAGTTTTTTACATTCCCTAGAACACGGAAAACGGATTTTTAGAAAAAAAAACATATTTAAATTTAAATTCAATTTCAAAAGCATTTATTTATCAAAAAATACAACACTATTGATAAAAAGGACAGCTTCCCGATTACAGTCCTAAAAATTATAATTATTTTACTAGCTATCTTACAACTACAAATATTCTACAATAAACAATCCATAACAAGAGAGCCGGCGAGAGAGAACAAAACAAGGCACAAGGATAAGCAAAAACATGTTTGACATCGATCAGTTGTGGAAGGCATTGGCATAGATACTTATGTTTTTTTAGACATAAAATATTTTTTTACACTATACATGGTATCCTAAAGGAATGAAACAGCCCTCTAAACACAAAAAAAAAAACAAAAAATTCAAAAAACGGTGTAACTCCTCCAAATTTCCTTTATTTTTTTGTATATAATTTTTTTCAATTATATAAACTAGTTCTAAGAGGATAAAACAGCTTTATATAAACGAAAAAAAAAAAGATTTCAGAAGGTTTAAGTTTTTTAACACCACGTCAAATTTCTCTTTGTTTAAAAATAGTTTTTTTTTCTTACTATACAGAGTAGCCATAGATCATAAAAGCGTCCCTTAAAAATTCAAATAATGTTTCTCTCGATAAAACTAAGCTTAAAGGAAGGATAAAACAGGGCAAATTTATATTTTGCAAATAAAACGATGTTTTTCCCTAATACAAAGAAATATATATTTAAGTTTGTTTTACGCCAACTTTGTTTATATTTTTTATACTCCATAGATTGGTCTTAGGAGATTAAACACCTTTCGAATTTTTAAAAAGCGGCAAAACACATCGACATTTTCAGTAATATGGCTAATTGGTAAATAATACAGGCACAGAGATGTACTCCAAATAAACTAAAGGTCTTCTCAGCTAAAGCAAATGCTTCATTGATAAGTTATCCAAAATTCTTTTTTTCTCAGTCTGGTGACTCTTTATGAATTAAAGAGACGCAAAATTATTTACTAAAATAACATGTAAATTTTTAATTCAAATAAGTATCTCAAAAGATTTTTTTGTATAAATATAAACTTGGTATATATTTTTGTTTATTTGAAATGTACGATAACTCACAGGAAGTTAAAAATAAAATTTGTGCAATATACAGCAGCTAGTTTTAAATGATGCTTTTAGATAAATATTTTAATGCATCTGTTTAAATAATGATGTTAAAGGTGTCGCAAATGATAAACTAAAATTACTGATTTAATATCTTTATTTTTGAATAATTGAATATATGACTAATCCGATAATTTTATTTGTTAATGAAATTGAAACATGTATTACTAAACAGACCAAAAAACGTAAGTCTCATATAAATTAAATTTCTTTGATGCAGTTACAGTTTCTAACCTTTCTAGGTAACCTAACTTTGGACGCACCGCGTTTCATGCTAGAAGTTTAATCTGACTTCTTAGTTTTCACTTACTTTTTATGACTATTTTCATGAAAATTTTTAATTAAGATAACGTGTACATGTTGAGGTAAAAAACATCAGTCACATGTTTCGGCTCAGTCATATGTTTTTTTATTAATTTTAAGATAATCGGTTATAAAAAACGGATAAAAAACAGTACCTTTAAAATTTAAAAACACGTCACACGTATATTTCAATAAACATTGTAATTTATGTCTCACGTATTTTAAAGCTACTTTTTACTTCCCTCATAGAAGGGAAATATTCTTTCAATTTTAAATACAATTGGTTAGTAATTAGGCTATATTTTTCTGATAGGTCTGATGATGCCCGATAAACATAAACATAAACATAATTTATTTAATATCTTTTACATTAAATTCTTAGTTCATAGTACTCAAGAATACATGCTGATATTGTACTATAAATAAACTAAATAATTAATGAATACCTAACTTGAGGGGAGTAATCAGGCCTAAATTATAAAATAATTTGCGTGCCTTGATAGCTCCCGAAAAAAAATACTTACATGGTATGTGACAAGCGGCTAATGAAGGGCAGACGCAGTAGGCAGAGTGACCATATAAACCAGAACAGATAGAGGATAATATAAGAAAGCTTATAGTTAATTTAAAAATAATGGAGTGAAATAGTCTTTATTTGGCTGGATAAAACTCTTAAGGTGTTTTTTCAAATTTTTATTATTTTCTAAAATTATTTTTTTTAAGTGATTGGGCAACATATTACATATTCTGGGAGCAAGATACGTAATAAACCTAGAGCAAAAAGAATTATGAGAGATAGGCGCAATAAAATTTTCATTAACATTGGTTCGTGTTAGATAGATATGAGATTTCATTGAATATGCAGTTTTTATTTTATTAATGTATGTAAGACATGATAAGGTGTAAAGATTACGAATATTGAGAATATTATTTGAGTTATATAAAAGAGAAGTCGGATACCTTCGACGTTTATGTAAAATTATTTTTAAAACACTATTTTGACAAGTTGCTAAATTTTTTAGGTGTGAGTCATATAAGCCTCCCCAAACAATAATGCAGTATCTTAGAATTGATTCAACCAACGAGTTATACAGTATCAAAATAAGATTTTTACTTAAAATATCCCTAAGCTGAAAGAACTTATAAAACATTTTTCTAATTTTTGTAGTTAAATAATTTGTGTGTTCATTCCATTTTAAATGTTTATCAAAAATGACACCTAGATATTTAATTTTGGATACCTTGTTTATTTTGAGACAGTTACAGTTTACATTTTTTTATCACATTGCAATGAATGGACTTTTAAAAATTCTGTTAGTGGTTGATCGACATTTGTTGGGCAAAAGGTCATAAAGTAGGTTTTTTTAATATTGAGACTTGATTTACTGGCATTAAGCCACTCGTGAACAGTACCAAGACCCATCTCTGCATGTCGGTATGTCTCCTCCCAAGTTTCGGCTGCAAATAGTAGTGCTGTATCGTCTGCATATGATACAACCTTGCAGTCTTGTATTAGATTTCCAATTTTATTAATATATATGAGAAAGAGTATTGGCCCTAACACTGTTCCCTGTGGTACCCCGGTAGATATTATAGCACTTTCACTAAAAGTATCGTTTATTTTTACTTTCTGTTTCCTACCCGTTAAATAATTCTTTATAAGAAGCAGAGGATTACCACGTATACCTATTTCTTTTAATCTTTCAAAAAGTATATTGTGTGCTACTGTGTCAAATGCTTTAGTGAGATCTAGAAACACCGCTAGAGCCTTTTGTCTATTTTTATTGTGATCAAATATTCCGCTAATTAACTCAAAAACTGCATCTTCCGTTGATTTATTATTTCTAAAACCGAATTGTCTAATATATAAGAGTTTATTTTTTTCCAGATAATCGACTAACCTTAGTTTAAGACATTTCTCAAAAAGTTTAGCAAAGTTATTAATTACTGAGATAGGTCGATAATTTGTTAATAGTGTTTGATCATCTGTTTTAAAAACTGGTGTAACTATTGACGTTTTCCAAGCCCCAGGTATATTAAATGATTCAAGACATAAGTTATATAAATATAGCAAAGGTTGTATAAGAAATACGTGCATCTGCTGTATAAAATCAACAGTGAGCCCATCTTCTCCAGGAGAAGAATACTTTTTTAGTGACTTTATGTGTTTGATAAGCTCATTCTGCTCAATAGGTTTTAAAAATATTGATTTTTTATTTACCTTGTTTGGGTTCGGATGAATATGTCTTTTCGTATTTAGATTTTGGTCAATATTTTTTTGAATTTGTGCTCCTATATTTATAAAAAAATTATTAAACATATCAGCAATGTCTGCTTCCTTAAAAATGCAGAAGTGTTTTGATTTGTTATTTTTTTTACTATCAGTTATTTCATTCACTATTCCCCAAATGTTTTTGTAATCATTCTTTGCATCTGATATTTTATTTTTGTAGAATGTGTTTTTAGTTAATTTTATAATCCTGTTTCGATATTTTTTATATTTGTCTAATAAGGCTAGAGAGTAATTTTTATTTAGCTGTTTTTTTAACTGATCTCGATATCTAATTGAATTTACAATTCCTTGTGTTATCCACGGTTTTCTCATTCTATTTTCGCTGTTTATTTTTTTAAAATATGTACATTTACTTATAAATAAAATTATTCTATTTACAAATACCTGGTATGCTTCTTCTGCCGAACTATTACTATATACGTCTTGCCAACGTTCCTCTTTCAATAGGTCGCTCAGTTTTTTATAATCTACTTGTTTCTTAATTTGCACCTTAATTATTTCATCGCGTATGTCTATATTTTATATGCATAAACCAACAGTGTAGTGTAGTGTGAAATTAATATATTTCCAATAAAATTTGAATAAAAATCAAAAACAATTATCATAAAAACAGTAAATAGTTGATAATTTAAAGACGTTATTCACTCCAGAAACTCAAAATAAATTTACCAAAAGTACACTTTTGCAGTGATAGAAATATAATACACATAATATTGTTTCTATAAGTCATTGCGGTCTTTTATTTGAATTATATTATTGTCTATTTTTTAAAAATATATTTCCGAATCTGTTAAAAATTGTTTTTTTATCATATTTCCTAATAGCTTCTTTGTATAGCTGAGTTTTACTCTTGATTAGATCCTCAGCGATTCCAATTTTGGATCCTTTTAGCTTGCTACAGTTCTGGAAAATTTGCGATTTGAATCGGTACTTGTCAAATTTAACAATTACGGGTCTTGAGTTTTCTCCATTTTTTCCCACTCTATAGCAACCGACAATGTCTTCTTTTTTTATCTGAATTCCCATTTTTGCAACAAAAAGGTCTACCAATTTAGTTGGCAGTTTTTCCCCAGTCTCCTCGTCTAAATTATAAACGCATATGTTGTTCATTTTAGTTGTTTGCGTTAAATTCTCGATACGTGCTTCAAACCTTTGAATACACGTAGCCTGTTCGTTTATAGTTTTTTGCATTGCTTCCAATTTATCTGCGACCTTGGACAGCAGTTTTTCGATAAAATTATCGTCACACAATAATTCTTTTACAGCTTCTTTAATTGACAATTTCAGATCACTATTCACTTTTGGGGGCATTTTAATTTCGACAAGCGACTTTTAGAACACTAAACTATTCGTTTATATAAAAATATTGATTTAATGTGTATTTTTTCCCACTCAAAACTAACGTTTTAACGAAGCGAAATAAACACGTCTATTCAGCACGAGTACATACCATGAAATCGGACAAAACATGTGTAACCGACCATTTTAAAATTAAGTAACACCAAAAAGTAAACGAACTTCGAAATTTTCGGTGACGACACCAATATTATTTTAATGAAAATGCAGAAGTTACAGCTCTGTTGCCAGAGTCACGGCCTAAATGTTTCGATGTTTCTGTTCAAATGATGATATTAAAGAGGTCACAAAGTATAAACTAAAATCTACTACAAATCAGCTACGGAACTGGCCAATCACAACACATAGAGATTGTTTAATGTGCTTCCCATTGGTCCGTCGTTTATTTCGGCGTTACATAAACAAGTTTTGTTGAATTTTCAGTGTGACCTTTCTAGCTCAGTAGTAGGCTTCTGGATTTACGTTAAAATGGATGTGTGTTCGAATTTCCGTTTAGGCGATGACTTTGTTTTAGTTTATTTTTTAACAAAACTTACAATTTTGTATGTAGTTATGCTTTAAATTATTTTTTTTGAGGTGATATAAAAAAGTTAATCTATATTAAAACAAGGTGTTTTTTTTTTAATTGAAGATACACTTTAGGATGAATATGTCACGCTAGCGGGGTTAAAAATTAAGGGTCATGTGGAGATTGCATGGATATTTTAGCTTTGAAAAATCCCAATTTGTCGGAGCAAAATGGCAAACTATTAAAATGTTTACTAAAAAGCTACCTATCTAATTTACCTCAAATTTTGCACAAAAATTAAAGGTGATATACAGATGGACCAATAGAATTTCGGTATGCACAAAAATATCGAAACAAAATGACGGCTCAATAAAATATTAAAAAAAAAAATTCTGGCAAAACTACTATTTCGATTGATTTTAGAATTTGTGAGATGTAAGTGTGATATAGAGATCAACTGGTACAACTTTTGCATGGTTTTAAGTAAGCGCCTTCGAATTTTGCACAAAAGTTAATTGTGATAAACTGGTAAAATTCAGGTACGTATTTAACACGGCGGAACAAAATACTGGGCTGATAACATTTAAAAAAGTCAGTAAATTTTCTTTACGAAACTTCCCTCATTATGAATCTTTCTATTTATTAGGAATAATGAAATAAGACCCAATTTAGTTCGGTACATAGTCATGAATAACATATATACTGTCTTTTCAAACATTGACATTATGCACTATTTTGTATTCCCTTCCAATATTTTAGCAGTTTCTACCTATGCCACATTTGATTTTTGAGTATATATTAAATTAAATTGAGTAAGTAGTTTTTACACTGACACACACAGCCATTTTGTTCCATCATGTCGAATTCAATTCAAACCAATTACTCCTATATCACATTTAATTTTCCTGCAAAATTTAAAGTCAACTGAATAAGAAGATATTCTTACTTTTGCCACCATTTTGTTTCGCCATCTTGAATTCGTATAACAACTTTGTGAGTTTATTTCTATATCCCACTTAATGTTACTTCAAAATTTAAAATTAATTTAATAAATAGTTTCTTCAGGCTGATTTTTTATATACTTCATAAGACCGCCATTTTATTTTGCATCTAGATACGCTAAATAGTGAATATATGTAAAAACCTGGTGATGCTTTTACAATTAATAACATTTTAATTGGTAGCAATTTTGCTCCACCATCTTCAATTCGTACTACAATTTTACCATTTCAGGTCTAAACCGAAATTAATTATACTACAAAATTTGAAATCAAAAAGTAAAAAAAGTAAGTGAAGTGCAAATGAAGCAAGAAAATATCGCAATAATTTTTTTTCCAGAATTTTTTTATATGTGGGGGGATAGAATATTTTTTACGACTTACCTAAATTTTGTATACTAAATCAATTCTTCTATCCTTCATGGCAGCAAATTTATTTATAACATCCTCATAAAATGGATGAGTTGCCCTAATCTCCTCCAAAAATTCCTTTTGAATTGAAATATTGCCAAAAGAAGTAAGTCTTTCTTGAGATATTGTATTTCTTAAATAAGTTTTTACACATTTGAAGCAAGAAAAACTTCTTTCCACTGAAGCACTTATAGACGGTATTGTCAAAAGGGAAAACAATTTATATGCTTCGGCAGAAATATATTTATTTTTATTAATTTTTTTTACTTGCTCTTGCAGCGATATATTCCAATTACTCTCATTGGCAAAAATAAGACCAAGCTCATTTTTAAGTCGTTGACTTTTTGAAAATATTTCCCCATATAACTGTAACAAATTTTCAAACAGGCCAATCGTAAAATTTAAACTTTATTTGGAAAATTTAGCAAAACCTGCCAAACATGAAAATGTAAGTTTTTCATAGTCTTGAAATCTTAGTGTCATTTTCATTAAAATATGGTCCAATATTTTTTCATAAAAAGGGTTCTATACTTAGCCCTAATTTCTTCAGGTGAAAGCTTAGCAAGCTCACGTTTGTAATGATTTATTTCTGTAATAGAATTTGCTTTATCAAACATGGTATTAAAAAAATTTCTTTTTTTACAGAGCGCCTCACGACAGCGTTTTATATTGGATATGCAAAAATGAATGTCAAGCGATTCTTTTTGAAGAACGTCAAATATTGTGTCCGTGATTAAGAAAATGTCATTAAACACTAATGCCAGAAACGTGAATTCAAAATCGTTCATCTCACCTAAAAATCCTTTCGCAAGGCGGATTGATTTCTAATCAGATTTATCACAGTTGGTAAAAATTCAAAGGCGTTTTTTAATTTATTCCATTCTTGAACAATCACATTTACTAACTTAGAATTTGAAGTTGTAACAACACTATAAATAAATATAACACAAAACAGTCAAGTTAAAGGTATGGTTTCGGTTGTGCGACGGACGCATGCAGTGACTGCATGTAGTGGCTGCTGCGTCTATCGCATCGACTGTTCATTTGGAACTGCGTATAAGTGGGTTTACTTGTGCAGCGCCGCAACGGCGGCTGCAACGACGGAACGGCCGACTGCTTGGTGTACCAGTCTATGGACGTCGCTGCAGGGATACACTTGTTGCAAATTTTTATTTGATATTTAAATGAGTGGTGATAAATTTTCAAGAGACGAGGAAATGATGCTAATAGAATTAGTGTCGACATATAGATGTTTATATGATGCCTCACATGCAGATTATAAGAATTTAACAATTAAAGATAACATATGGAAAAAGATTGCGACGGAAATGGAAGGAAAATCAGGTATGGTGTAATAAAAATAATTTCATTTGCGGTTAAATTAAATTTTAATATTTATAGTTTAAATACCCTACGTTCTTGTAACTATTCTTTCTTGCCAAGCAATTTGGCCCTCAGAAACAAAATATTCCTTAAAACTGTCTCGAACTGTAAATCCCTCTGCATTACCATAGCCACCTCTTCTTGCAAAAGGTATTAAATTTGTCGGTTGTACATCCAAATTTACTGGATTTTCGTCAAAATGTTTCTTGTTTACCCTTTCAAAATCGTTTCTTATTAGGTTATGTAAACAAGCGGCCACTGTAATTATAAGATCTACTGTCAATGGTTCAACCGCAATGGATGAAAAAAAAATTCTAAAAGTATTTGCTAAAAGACCAAAGGCGTTTTCTGACACCCTCCGGGCCCGACTTAATCTGTAGTTAAAAACGGCTTTTTGAATGTCTTCTTTAGCTTGGTCTCTGCTGTATGGTTTCATGATATTTTTGTGTAGCCGGAATGCTTCGTCGCCGACAATAACATAGGGTAGTTTTCTTTTTGACTTTGGTAATTCATTGTCCGGCGGAAAACCAAATGATCCCTGATAAATCTTTTGACCCATTATCGACTTTGAAAATATGCCACTGTCTCCTTCTTTGCCATATGATCCAATATCAACTGCCAAAAATTTATAATTTGCATCCACAATAGCTAAAAGGACAATGGAAAAGTACTCCTTATAATTAAAATAAAGTGAACCAGTTTTTGCAGGGCAAACAATACGGACATGTTTTCCGTCTATGGCGCCTACGCAGTTCGGGAAAGTCCATTGTTCCCAAAATTCGTTTGCTCTATCTTTTAGGTCGTTTTGAGACGGAAAAGGAAGTAATACATGTAAAAGTCGATCACGTATGGCTACCAAGACTTCCTTAACTATCTTCGATATATAACAGTGTGATATGCGAAATCCAAAAGACAATGATCGAAATGATTCTCCAGTAGCAATATATCTGAAATAAATAAAACATAATTAATTTAAAACATATATAGTGGATTGCAGAAAGCTCGGTTAAAATTTAACAGTATATGATAAATCTTAACACGCTGTTAAAATTTGACGTTTGTCATATTTTTAACAGCATGTTAGATTTAACATAGTAATGGTAAATTTTAACATAGCCTTCTGCAATCCACTGATAGATTTTCGATAATATTAATGTTGTAGTTCAAGATCAAAACAGCAAAAATTGTTTCTCATTAAAATATTTGGGTTATTAGTGACATAAAATTATTGATAGAAACGGAAGTAAAGTGTAACCTTAATTTTTAGACGAAGTATGCAAAAAAAGGTGGCGCTCGATTAGGGATACATTTAAACGACTAAAAAGAGAAGGTAAATTGGGAACAGGTTCAGCCGCTTCCAAATCTCAAAAATGGCCATTATCTTGTTATCTAACATTCCTTAACAATGTGCCAGAAGAGAGAAGGTAATTAAAGTCAAAGCAAATCGATTGAAACCACTAATATTTTTTAAAATTTTTTTAGAAGTCACTCGAACATTATTGAGGAAATAGTGATAGTGAAAGCGAAAGTCACCAGACACCTAACAAATCACCAACTCAATATCCACCGACAGTACCTTCACCACAAAGTATTCAAAGTACGTCATCGAGTTCCTCAAGAAAAAGAAAAATATCAAAGGTTGATGACGATGATATGATTCAATTAATAAATGAAAATAGACAAACGCGTGAAAAAATATTAGATAGTCTTTTGCAAAATAAAACATCTAATAGTACTGAAGACGACGTAGATCTATTTTATAAAAGTGTTGCAATGTCTGTTAAACGGTTACCTAGACACCTGATATCTTTAGCAAAATCACAGCATTTGCAAACACTTATTGATCTGGAAAATAGAGCTGCAAACGAACAACAAGGTCTTTCAGGAATTCAACATAATAGATTTGTGCCAAGTCAACAACCAGGGTCTGCTTTAAACCAAAACCAAGGATTTCTAAATCAATTGCCACCATTTCCTTCAAATCCGCATCAGGCACGATTCGTTCCGCAAGAATTCCTGTCACATGAAAACCAAGGATTTTTGGAAGGTTATGCTGAGCAGATAGATAACCAAAGCACCACAACAAACAATAATTATCAATAATCATTTTATTATTAATATTATTTGTGAGTTATAACTTTTTTCTATTTTGTGTTATTTTTTTTACTACATCTGGAGTTAAGAGTTTTTGTTGCATTTAGAAAAATACGTTTAGTTTATATACATTTTTATAAAATATAGAAATAAAGAACTTACCTGAGAGTTACAGCCAATTTTTCTTCAGGTGATATAGGTATATTTGCAAATCCAGTTGGTTTCTTTGTTATTTTGTCTGCGATAGCTTCTAGCACAAAATTAAATTTATTTCTAGTCAACCGAAAAAAACTTTGAAATTTTTCTTCATCGTCTATTAGATGTTTTGTAATAAGGTTGTTATAGGCGCCTTCCCCAGATCTGTTTTTATACATTAAATGAACAGCTCGCCTTTTTTGCTTTTTTTGTTTTATATATTTTAAAATTATTTCATCCTGCTCTTCTTCCAAAATCTGAAGCGCAAGTACATACTCCATAGCTGTCGAAATCGTACTGTCGGGAATTTTTGCTGCACACAGTTAAACCACTCCGACGCAACAGCGGACGCCAGCAACGCTGCATGCAGCCGCTGCATGCATCGGTCGCTATAAGCGAAACCATACCAACTGCAAAGGAATTCACCGGTTGCAGCGAAATTCGCGAAAATAAAAGTAAGCAACCACCGCAAACTGAACGACACGTGGGTGTAGTGTACTGCGCCTGCAATTCAACGAGAGCGTTGTATGGCGCTAGGCTCGACGTCATCGAGTACGCGTTGTCATGGCAACATAATAGGAAAATCTTAAACTAAACATAGCACCTCCAGCAAAGTCAAAGCGGTTTGCGCCAGTGTTATAGTTGTTATAATAAAGTTCGATTGAAAGTTTTAAAAAGACATGCCGCCAAGGTCAAGTAAAATATTTATTCGAGATGTACAGTTTATTTTTTACCAATTAGGTGAATAAATGAATGTAAAAACTAAAATTTTAAGGGATATATTGTTTGCGTTCGATAGCTCAAAATTTTAGATGAAAGTTAGGACTGTATTACATAATGATTTAATTAACTTTTGGTTAATTGTTATGCTTGTGAATAGAAAACCTTTTTGTTTATAACACTTTTAGCAAAGAAATTAATACATCGACCACTAAAATGACTTACCCTTGGTGTCGGAAACTTCAGGCAGCACACGACTCTTCACAAGGTACCTTTGGCTGTCGCAGGGGAGTTTCGGAGGGTTAAAGACAACCCTTTTGACAAGCGTAATTTTATATAGCACTTAACACATACAGGAGGTACATTCAACTTTATATATGTCCAAAAGGGACGCGATTTCCAAAAGAGAAATTTCAATGACGTCTGCACACTAACTTGTACTGTTACAGATTGAATATCACTTTAGTGGTATATTTTACGCGATATTTATATAGGGATACATCGCACAAGCAGAACAAAATTAAAAATAACGTAGAATTTTCTATTCTTTTTTTTTTACTTAAAGAACAAACATTTCACCCGCCCAAAAAAAAGAAAACATATATCGTTGATATAATTAACATTAAAATAAAATAAAATAAATTTATATTAACCTAAGCAAATAAAATAATTATTCAGCTAGTGGAAGAGGGTCAGAGTTCAACCATTTTTCTCTTTGTTGCAAAGTATGCAAATATTCGGCGTGCCAACGCCGCCAAAAATCTTGATGTATTCTTTGCAACAGTTCGTAGCGTGATAACCGTCCGAGAGAAGTCTCTTAAGTCGGGTTGAGGTAATATAAAAATTGGCTCTAGGGTGAGAAAATGAGAAGGCGTTAAAGCAATAATATCTTCGATATTTAAGCTAATAGCTGCCAAAGGGCGAGAATTCAATATACTTTCAATTGAAGTAAGAACAGTATAAAATTCTTCATATGATAAAATTTGATCTCCGACTATTCGGACTAAGTGTGACTTTACAGACTTGATTCCGACCTCCCATAGGCCACCAAAATGTGGCGCTGATGGTGGATTAAAATGCCACTTAATATTTTCATGCGAAGCGGCAGATTCAATTAGAGATTTGATTTCTTTCGCAGCACCTACAAAGTTAGTTCCGCAGTCACTGTACAGCCAATTAACTCTACCTCTGCGGGCTAAAAATCTCTGTAAGGCAGTCAGAAAAGAATGAGTAGAAAGACTGGCACATAATTCTAAGTGAATTGCCTTTGTGGCAAAGCAAACAAAAAGACAAATGTAACATTTAATCGACTTAGCTCCACGCTGCCGACTCATTGTTATTTGAAACGGTCCTCCAAACTCTACTCCAGAATTTAAAAATGACTTAGCCTGTGTAACTCTAGGTAATGGCAAATTTCCCGTTAAGGGTTGAAAAGGCCTAGAGTTAGTTTTCCAACACTTTAGCCATTGACTCACAACATTATTAATAATCCTTTTAGCACATAAAACCCAAAAATCTTGAACCAATAGAAAACGAAACGTACTAGGACCAACATGTAAGTATTTTTTGTGATAATACTTGATAAGTAATTTGGTAAAATTAGAATTACTGGGAAGCAAAACAGGGTGTTTTGCATTAAAAGACAGTGAAGAATTTTTTAATCTTCCACCGACACGTAATATATTATGTTCATCAAAAAATACACCGAATTTGCGCAATGGTTTTGAAATTTTTTTAGAATTGAAAACGTCTTCAAAATGAAGATGTTGTGTGCGCTCAATTACAAGATGAAGTGCTTTTTTTAGCTAATTACAAGTGAGCGAACCAGAATACTTATTAGCGGCAGCTCGCCTTATATTGTTTGTGAAACGCAAAACATAGGCCACAATTCGTTGAATTTGAGAAAATGAAGAGTACTTTTCTAGAATCGCGTCAAGCCAATTTTCAGCAGAATTATATAACGCAAATACCAATTTTTTCTCCTCTTTTAAATGTTCAGACTCAAAATCAACTGAATCATGCATATTTTGCGTGTCTGGATCAAAAATGTCCTTACTACAAAGAAATTCAGGACCATAAAACCAGAGGGAATTATTGAGTATTTTAGAAGGTAATAAACCTCGACATGCCATATCAGCAGGATTCGGTTTTGTCTCAATATAATGCCATAATAAAGGGGAGACTTTGCTTTGTATGAAAGCTACCCGATTTGAGACAAATGTTTTCCATCGATGGGGAGAGCAACGAATCCAACTTAATGCAATTTGAGAATCAGACCAGGCATAAATATTTTCAAATTTTATAGTGCCATTATACACGTGCCAAAAATCCAATAGGGTCAAAACAGCGAGCCAACTCGGACAATAAATTTCGTTTTGTGCAAGAACGATCTAGTGTAGAGATAGAAAAAAGGAAACAATCCTTTTTTGCGTTCCACTGTAATCCTAAAACCTTTAAAGCATTTTCAGAATCTTCTGATTCAAAAGAGATATGATTTTTATTTAACTGATCTTGAGGTAGGTCCTTAAGTAATAAAGAGTTATTACTTGACCATTTTCTAAGCTCAAAACAGCCTTTTTTCATTAAGGCAATAAGTTCTTGAGTAGCATAGCTTCATCAAAAGAAGAGGCCCCACTTGTGACATCGTCCACAAAGGTTTGTTTTAAGATTGCTTCTGACGCCAAAGAAAAGGATTCACCTTCATCAAAGACTAATTGTCTAAGGGTCCGAAGGGCAAGAAAAGGTGAAGGTCTTAAACCGTAGACTACTGTAACCAATTTAAGTTCTTGCAAGGGTTTGTGTTGTGAAAATCGCCAAATAATCCTTTGATAGTTATGCTGGGTTGGGTCAACTTAAATCATGCGATACATTTGCTTAATATCAGTACAGATAACATATTTATGAAAACGAAAATTTAATAGTATATTGACTATATCTGGTTGAAGTTTGGGGCCCGTCATAAGGTAGTCATTTTACGACTTTTGGCCAGGTAGCTTGGCTGAACCATCAAATACTACTCTGAGCTTAGTAGTTAGACTATCGGGTCGCAATATGCAATGATGCGGTATATAATAACATGCGTTAGAGACAGTCGGATTTAAAAGTAATTCCATATGCCCCAATTCCAAATATTCTCGCATGAAATCACAATATTGAGAATGTAAAGCAGGCTGTTTTAGAAGTCGACGTTCCATAGAAAGAAACCTATTTATTGCCAACTCTTTGATGCCAAAAAAAGTTGGCATTTCATTATTATTAGAGGGTAGATGTACAACATAGTGACCATCAGGGTTTCGAGTTAGCGTGGAGGAAAAATGTTCTTCACACGTTTGATCTGCTGATGATAAAACGGTCACAGAAGGGACTGATTCAACTTCCCAGAATTTTTTTAAAGTTGAATCTAGTTGTACATCAAAAGAGGAATCACAAAATAGAAACAAAGATCTTGGTATAGAAGAAACATTTTTGTGATATTTTCCAAGAAGAATATACCCAAATACAGTATTAATAGCGTCAGGTTTGTTTTGACCTCCTGATATATGACCTTCAAGCAAAATCTTAGAAAAAATATCCACTCCAAGAAGACAGTCAACTTTTTTAGGAACAAAAAAATTTGGATCAACCAAATTTAATCCACAAATGTGCACCCAATCTTTAATATCAATATTTTGCGGGGGTAAATGATCACAAATTTTTTGCAAAACAATTGTTTCAGTGTAAAAAAACTGCATCAGATGATCCAATTGGATAAATACTGATTGTAGTTGTACCTCTACAAAACTTTGATTGCATGGAACCCAGGCCTTGAACTTCAAAAGCTCCCTTTGAGGGATACAAACCAAAACGAGTTACTGCACTTTGTGTAATAAAAGATGACATACTGCCAGAGTCGAGCAGACATCTAATCTTTTGATAGTTACCTTTATTATCTAAAATATTGACAACAGCAGTGGCTAGTAAAACAGTTTCAGTATTTGGCACCAAACTATTTCCAACGAACTTTGAAGCCAACATAGAATTTGAAGCCTCGGTTGTAGGTACAACAATGTCAAGTGCCTTTTTTATAGGGCTTTGCGATAACGGAAAATTTTGAAGAGGTTGAGAGGGCGGCAAATTTTGCGGGGGTTGCGGTCTCGTTTGTGGAATGCTAGGGTTTTTTAAAAAATGCAGCAGTGAGTGATGGCGCTGCCCACATGTGCGACACGTAGAGTTCGATTTGCAAGCCTTAAGATCGTGAAAGTTGCTCAAACAGTTAAAACAAAGATGTTTTGATCTAGAAAAATTAAAGCGATCTTGCGGTGATTTATTTAGAAATTGTTGACAGTTGTGCAAATAATGATTTTCTTTACACAACATACAAGTTTTTTTGCCCTGATCACTATTATTTAAATAAAACGAGTGACTGTCGCGTCTTTTTTGCGGTTTTTTAAATTGTGTAGCCATATTTAAAGTATTGAATGCGATACAACATTTTTCTAAAAAATTATACAAATCTTGATATTTTGGCACTTCATTAGAACCATGAGTTCAAATTTTGTAACGGTATCATGATCCAGGCGCTTTAGCAACATCATGACTAAAATAAAATCCCACTATTTTGTAGGGAAACCAAGAATACTCAACGCACCTAAATTTTACCTAAAAATAGCTTGCCAATGTTCCTGCGCACGCAGTCTTTTATTTGCAATGTACGTACAAGTGATAAAGGTGGACCTTCTACAGAAGAAATTAAATAATTAAATTTCTCTATATCAGATAGAGATGTATTTGTAGGAACTAAAGAACAAACATATATAATAAATATAGTTAGATGTTTGCTTGTTTATTTTCCCTAGTGAAATAGCACTTCACATACTTTACCTGAATAGCCGCCACTGAAATCAATCTATTAAGTAGTTTTTTCGGGCTAAATTTTTAAATATTTTATTAAGGCGCCATTTTGTTTGGCCATATTGGATTCGTATCAAAATGTTACCAGGTCATGTCCATATGACTCCTAATTTTTGAATTTGAATTCAATCGAATTAGTTTACATATCAATATCTTAAAGTGTTTACTTAGTGTAAGATCCGTAGAGCGATATTTAATTTGGTAATAGATTTAAATTTATGCATAATGTATAACTTGTAATATAGTTTAATTTCCTTAATAAAGAAACTTTCACTACTAGGAGAGTTGCTTTAAAAGTTATTGCTAAATAACTATATAAATATTTAAATTATCTTATCAGTGATATTACCGGAATTCGTTACGAGGGAAATTCCGGGTAAAGCCTAATTTACCGATTTTTACTTCCCTTGTAAAATGGAAGTATTGTAAGCGTGAAAAAGCCATCTTCCGAGATGAGGGAATGACCTGGTAACATGTGGGTAAAAATCCAATACGGCAAAACAAAATGGCGGCCTAGTGAAATGTTAAAAAAATTATTACTAAAAAACTACTTATCCAATGTATCTGAAACTTTGCACAAAAATCAAGTATTAGACTCAATAAAATATTTAAAAATTCAATATACTGGCACAAGTGAAAATATTACTGAAAAAATAAAATATCTAATTTACCTCAAATTCTGTACAAAAAGTGGTATATAGGAATGAACTGGTAATATTTTGATTTAAATATAAGATAGCAAAACAACAGCAACAAAAATGGCGGCCTAATAAAATATTTAAAAAATTAGCCTGAAAAACTACTTATTAGATTAAATTCAAATATTGTGCAAGCATTAAGTGTGATATAGAGACAAACTGGTCAAGTTATCGAACGAATTCAAGATGGCGGAACAAAATGGCGGCCAGATATTTTTTTAACTCGAAGAAAACAAAATATTATTCAATAGATTTTAAGTTTTGCAGAAAAATTAATGATATAGGGATAATCTGGTAAAATATTGCTATGAAACCAATACAATAACGTAATAAAATGGCGCCTAATGAAAATCTTTAAAAAGACAGTATATGTTACTAAATGATTATGTACTGAACTAAATTGGGACACACTTCACTATTCGTAATAAAAGGAAATATTCAAAACGAAAGAAGTTCCGGCTAAAGAAATTTTACCGATTTTTTAATAACTGCGTCCTGTAAATAACATTTTATTTATTAATAATATTTACGAACCATATATATCACTATATAAGTCTCTGATAAAATAAGATCCTTTGAAGTACTTACAAACCAGATTACCTAAGTTGGGACGCACAAAGTTTCATGTTCGAAGTTTAATCTGACATCTTAGTTTTCACTTGCGAATTAGTCTCGGTGAACGAGCCAAGTTTTAATCCCGCTTACTTTAATAGGTCGCATCAAAAACACTTAGCACTCTATAAAGATTGGCGGTTCTCTGCTATTTTACATTCTACGGTTAATTTAAACTGACCGGCGATGGACAAAAAGAAATAAAATAAAAATGTTCATGAGAGTTTTTATTCGTATTTTTTAATACTATTAGTGTATAGAGAGCATGAATAATCTATCTCTCAAGCTTTAGGAAAAACTAAAGAAGTTTATTTAAACAGCCCGGCTTTTTTAAAGTTTTTTTTGTGTACATCATTTCCCAAAAATTTTAAAATAAAATTTGGTACACAGCGGCTACGAATAATTTCAATAAAGTGACTAAATAAGTTTTATAAAAATCTACAGTTTTTTTTCTTCGACGCCCTATTCCTCCTTCATTTTTTACTGCATCACTGTCCATTTTTGCAACCGTCAAATTTCTAATTCTGTTCTGCAACTTTTGTTCTTCTAGATTTTCTCGATACTTTGCACTGATTAGAAATTATTTAGTAAATAGTCCATTCGTAGTCCGAAGGTCATAATGCATAATAGAAAAGTTATTTAACCAATTTTCCCTTAGCTTACATGCATTATACAAATTAGTACTGCATGAATGGACAATTTGCCAAAGAACTTTTTAAGGGTAAAAAATATCGAAATAATCTAACGAAAAAACGTTTCAAAACCAGATAAAAACTTGATTTGATAGTAAAAATGAACAGTGGCGTTGTAGTTGTAGTAATATGTTCGATAAGCTTAAAATGATCACAAACCGGAAAAAATACCACACTGTAGATTTTTATAAATATTTTTAGTTTATTTGTGGACACTAGTTATACCATATAATGCATTGACTTAAAATATATGTTTACCAGTACTAAAAAAAACGAAAAAATTATTTTAACCTCCTGAATCTCAAAAAACGAAGCTTTTGTAAGCACCCCTAAATATTTTTTTCCTTTTTTTATGATATAAATCGACTCCCAAAATGTTCGCCTTGAATTTATTTACATCCTGTAGAAAAAAAAACAAATTAGCTCATTGTCCACGTCCACCATAATATCGAAAGATGAGTTATTTGCAGCTTTTTTTTGATCAAATTACCTATACATTTAAACCACATTTTTAGGTTCTGGTATTGTTTGGAAGTCTATGTGCCAAGTCAGATTCTGTATAAATGCATTTTTCTATTCTATGCTTTTTACATATTTTTTATTTTTTTTTTGAATGTTTTAGCGTTAATTTAGTTTAGTTTATATTTTAAAATAAATTTCAAAGACAAAGTTTTTTATGATAAACAGTTTGTCATCCATATTTGGTTATATATTAAGTGAATTAACGACTAAACCCGCAGATTGTTTTAATAATTGGAATAAACATCTTTAGAGGTAGTAGGTTATGCAACTCTTTTATTAAAAAATAATAGTATTCGTGAGTCATGAAAGACTCACGAGTCACGTCACCATATCCCCACAAAACAGGGGCGTGCAGTCTATGGAAGCAAGGGAAGCAGTGCTTCCCCAAAAAAAATTACAAAACATCTTCTAAAATGTAATTTTTAAAATAGGAAACCATTAATTTAGTTTGTATTAAAAATGCTAAAATATTATCTTGATTATCAAGCCCATAATAAATGCGGCCTTGACTCTGACCCAACCACAATAGAAAGTGGAATAGAACTTATGCGGGCCGCTAGCTTCTCTGCAGCCGAGTCCTGTATAATTTCCTGTGAATCGAGCCAGAGGTTATTGAACTTTCCACCGGCTGTTTGCAATTTTTGCATTTCAGCCGCGTGCTTTAAGTGGGGGCGGAAGCTAGCGTTGGAGTAGGTTCTTTGTTTAAACGGCTATACGTGTGTTGTGTGATACGTACGTCGCATCGTGCATGGTGCGGTATGGAAGACAATAATACGGACGTGGATATGCAAATACTGTCAACTTCGGCTGTCGGTAATAACGTTGAAAATGTTGGAGAATTTAGTAAGAACAGTGTGTGTGAATGTGTGGTGTGTCTTAATAAAGGGATTTTCAACATTAAACTTCGCTGATAAGCTTCAAATAATTTCCAAAGGAAGGGCAAAACCACCTATGAAAAATTTAACCACAAAAATGAAAAACTGTATTGGACATTTTTATCCGGAAAAACAATACGAACAATTTAAATGGCTAACAGGGTGTGAAAATATAAGTTAATTATTTAGTTGGCTGTAAAAAGACACATTATGTCCAAAGCGCCGCCATAAAATAAAAAGTTTTCGGAAAAACCAGAATTGAACACGCTTAATAAACAGTTCGAAATTAGTCACCGCCAACACAATGAACTAGTTGATAAAAATAGGCAAATATTAAGAAGACTTATCGATGTTGTTTGTTTTCTCGGACAACACGAATTGGAATTTAGAGTTCATGATGAAACAAGGGTTTTTTCAAATAGAGGAAATTTTCAAGATTTACTTAGTTTAATGGCTAAATATGATGATCGCTTAAAAAATCACTTAGAGCAGTCTAGCGTTTTTCTCGGAAAGTCGAATCGAATCCAGAATGATTTAATTTCCGCTGTAGTAACCATTATTCTAAAAAGAATTAAGCAGGAGATTGTCGAGACGTGGTTCATTGCTATTGTTCTGGACGAAACAACTGATATCACTAATTTTAGCAAATTAGCTATAGTAATACGCTACGTTAAAACAGACGGAAGTATTCAAGAGCGATTTTTAGGTTTTAAGAATGTGTTCGAAAATCGTACAGCAGATGCATTATATACCGTAGTTTATAACGTTACTAAATAAATTAATGGAGAGAAAAAATTAGTTGCTCAAAGCTATGATGGAGCTGCAGTGTTCGCAGGACAATTAGGGGGTCTGCAAGCTGGAGTTCGAGAAACTTTCACAAGTGCTGTGTTTGGCCATTGTTCTGCTCATAAATTAAATTTAGTTTTATCCCAGCCATCAATCACATTAAAGAGTGTAAAGTATTTTTCGTTACTTTAAGTGGCATGGCTGCTTTTTTTTCCAAGTCAACAAAACGTACACAAACTTTGGACTCCATTGTTCACAAACGATT
Organism: Kuschelorhynchus macadamiae; assembly: GCA_030620095.1. Classification (NCBI taxonomy): domain Eukaryota; kingdom Metazoa; phylum Arthropoda; class Insecta; order Coleoptera; family Curculionidae; genus Kuschelorhynchus; species Kuschelorhynchus macadamiae. Next base: position 97,559 of record JAUTXW010000852.1, on the reverse strand, counting down.
ACCCAAAGTAGCTCCTACTAGGTGGAACTATAATGAAATACTTGTATTAACAGTATCTCAAAATCGTGAATCACTGATTGAACTATTTGAGAATATAATAGAAAATAATGAAACGTGGGACTCAGAAGCAATAAATAGTTGCGCGCGCGCGCGCGCGCGCGCGCGCGCGCGCGCGCGCGCGCGCGCGCGCGCGCGCGCGCGCGCGCGCGCGCGCGCGCGCGCGCGCGCGCGCGCGCGCGCGCGCGCGCGCGCGCGCGCGCGCGCGCGCGCGCGCGCGCGCGCGCGCGCGCGCGCGCGCGCGCGCGCGCGCGCGCGCGCGCGCGCGCGCGCGCGCGCGCGCGCGCGCGCGCGCGCGCGCGCGCGCGCGCGCGCGCGCGCGCGCGCGCGCGCGCGCGCGCGCGCGCGCGCGCGCGCGCGCGCGCGCGCGCGCGCGCGCGCGCGCGCGCGCGCGCGCGCGCGCGCGCGCGCGCGCGCGCGCGCGCGCGCGCGCGCGCGCGCGCGCGCGCGCGCGCGCGCGCGCGCGCGCGCGCGCGCGCGCGCGCGCGCGCGCGCGCGCGCGCGCGCGCGCGCGCGCGCGCGCGCGCGCGCGCGCGCGCGCGCGCGCGCGCGCGCGCGCGCGCGCGCGCGCGCGCGCGCGCGCGCGCGCGCGCGCGCGCGCGCGCGCGCGCGCGCGCGCGCGCGCGCGCGCGCGCGCGCGCGCGCGCGCGCGCGCGCGCGCGCGCGCGCGCGCGCGCGCGCGCGCGCGCGCGCGCGCGCGCGCGCGCGCGCGCGCGCGCGCGCGCGCGCGCGCGCGCGCGCGCGCGCGCGCGCGCGCGCGCGCGCGCGCGCGCGCGCGCGCGCGCGCGCGCGCGCGCGCGCGCGCGCGCGCGCGCGCGCGCGCGCGCGCGCGCGCGCGCGCGCGCGCGCGCGCGCGCGCGCGCGCGCGCGCGCGCGCGCGCGCGCGCGCGCGCGCGCGCGCGCGCGCGCGCGCGCGCGCGCGCGCGCGCGCGCGCGCGCCGCGCGCGCGCGCGCGCGCGCGCGCGCGCGCGCGCGCGCGCGCGCGCGCGCGCGCGCGCGCGCGCGCGCGCGCGCGCGCGCGCGCGCGCGCGCGCGCGCGCGCGCGCGCGCGCGCGCGCGCGCGCGCGCGCGCGCGCGCGCGCGCGCGCGCGCGCGCGCGCGCGCGCGCGCGCGCGCGCGCGCGCGCGCGCGCGCGCGCGCGCGCGCGCGCGCGCGCGCGCGCGCGCGCGCGCGCGCGCGCGCGCGCGCGCGCGCGCGCGCGCGCGCGCGCGCGCGCGCGCGCGCGCGCGCGCGCGCGCGCGCGCGCGCGCGCGCGCGCGCGCGCGCGCGCGCGCGCGCGCGCGCGCGCGCGCGCGCGCGCGCGCGCGCGCGCGCGCGCGCGCGCGCGCGCGCGCGCGCGCGCGCGCGCGCGCGCGCGCGCGCGCGCGCGCGCGCGCGCGCGCGCGCGCGCGCGCGCGCGCGCGCGCGCGCGCGCGCGCGCGCGCGCGCGCGCGCGCGCGCGCGCGCGCGCGCGCGCGCGCGCGCGCGCGCGCGCGCGCGCGCGCGCGCGCGCGCGCGCGCGCGCGCGCGCGCGCGCGCGCGCGCGCGCGCGCGCGCGCGCGCGCGCGCGCGCGCGCGCGCGCGCGCGCGCGCGCGCGCGCGCGCGCGCGCGCGCGCGCGCGCGCGCGCGCGCGCGCGCGCGCGCGCGCGCGCGCGCGCGCGCGCGCGCGCGCGCGCGCGCGCGCGCGCGCGCGCGCGCGCGCGCGCGCGCGCGCGCGCGCGCGCGCGCGCGCGCGCGCGCGCGCGCGCGCGCGCGCGCGCGCGCGCGCGCGCGCGCGCGCGCGCGCGCGCGCGCGCGCGCGCGCGCGCGCGCGCGCGCGCGCGCGCGCGCGCGCGCGCGCGCGCGCGCGCGCGCGCGCGCGCGCGCGCGCGCGCGCGCGCGCGCGCGCGCGCGCGCGCGCGCGCGCGCGCGCGCGCGCGCGCGCGCGCGCGCGCGCGCGCGCGCGCGCGCGCGCGCGCGCGCGCGCGCGCGCGCGCGCGCGCGCGCGCGCGCGCGCGCGCGCGCGCGCGCGCGCGCGCGCGCGCGCGCGCGCGCGCGCGCGCGCGCGCGCGCGCGCGCGCGCGCGCGCGCGCGCGCGCGCGCGCGCGCGCGCGCGTCCAGAGGGTTTTTGGACTGTTTGAAACGAGATTTTAATTTTAATTATTTGTTGAACATATTTTCAGAAATATTTCCATTCTCGGACAATGTTTTTAATATATTACAAACTAAAACAAATGATATTGCTTTTTGCCTAAAAAGAGTGGATGATTTTAAGTCCATGTTAAGCCAAAAAAGGGATGACTTTGACCTATTTTGGGAGAAAACGATGATGTTAAATGTAGAGCCACAAGTCTTCAAACAGACAAGGTGGGAGATGTTCAAACATCATACGGACGCCTCTTTTATGAAATAATCAATCAAATTCAGCAAAAAATAAACTATAGATTTAACGGTTTAAATGATTTTAAATTCCTCGAGCTCTGTAATTTTGATGCATTTTAAGGAAAAACTATTCCACAGGATGCGTTTAAATCTCTTCTTCTTCATTATGGCCAGTTCTTCGACTGAGTATTACTGCGATCTGAACTAAAAGTGATTTACGAAACTGATGACATTAGGGCAAAAAATAACGCTAGGGAACTAATACAATTTTTAAAAGAAAAGGAGCTGGAAGATGCCTACACCGAAGTGTCGAAATTGTGTGAATTAGTATTGACAATACCTGCCAAAAGTTCATCGGTAGAACGCAATTTTTCAACACTTAAACGTATAAAAAATTTCCTGAGAAATTCAACGGGGCAGGAGAGACTTTCCCATACATCGCTGTTGTCTATTGAAAATAAACTTCTCCAAAATATGTCGGAGCATCGACGTTTTTATGATGACATCATTGACGAATTTGCAAAAAATGATCGAAGAATCGAATTACATTACAAATAGGTAAGTTTCTAAAAATTGCTTCCCTTTCTTAAAATTTCACCGCACGCCCCTGCCACAAAAAGTTGTGATGATTTAAAGTATTCAGCAGCAATGTTTGCTTAGTTTTTAATCAGATTATATCTGAAACATGTGCTGCAATATATACTGTTTTAAAAATAATCATCTTTGTTTACTCTAAGAGACCTTATTTATAATAAAAATAGACTCAAAGTCTCGGTGTGCGTCAAACCATTCGTATTATAAGCATTAATTTTACTTTATGTCGGACAGACCACGAAGGCCTGAGGCCTATCAATAATGTACCGCTGCATTAAACCGTGGTTGCCTTAGTGATTCACGCTCTGTATTACAGGGTGCGGAGTCGCAGTTTCCGTCGACGTTTTGGAAATATGCATTTGCAAATGTCAGATGAAAGTATCACAATTTGCCTATGGTTACTTAGACCCAATAAATCGTATGTTATGTAGTGTTTCCGATAATAGATTTTGATCTTAACCGCGGTCTGAAGGGCAGCAGTGTCGTCTGTTACCTGGTATTCGGCAACTTTTCATAAGCTCTATTTTGTTATTTTTGTCCACGTATTCACTGGACTTAATGCACCACAAACCAAGGAAAATTTCTACAGGCATCAATAAATTCCATTAAAACTTCTTTATTTAGGGTTCCTATTGTACTTTTTTGAAATAATGTAAACGTTAAAAAAAAACGTGTTGGATTTTTCACGTAGCAATTAAATAACTTCAGACATCGGTAGATAGCCATCGTAACTATGTATCGTAATAGTTTTCGCCCCCACATGCTTCGGTTTTGTCACGATAATAAACACCAAAATGCATATAAATAGAACAAATAAAATTATTACAAAATACAAAGGTTTCGTTATACAGCCACTGTGTAATTTTAGTTAACCCATGGAAATTTATTTATTAATCACGTTAGCGAAAAAGTCATTCCACGTAAAGAATTTTGCTTGTATTAAAAATAGGATTGGTTAAAAAATACACATTCAATATACAGGGTTCGAAAAAATAACGCCAAAAACCAAAAAAAAATTGAAATACAAATCTTTAGACCAACTAAATTTAGATGCCTACAAATAAATATAATTCCGAAGCTTTAATTTAATGGTGCAGATGTAAAATTAATGCGTCTTATGAAATTTTCTACGAAATGATCATTAAATCATCAAAAAACTGCTCCTCGTACTAAAAACTCGATAATAAAAAAAATTTACATTTGTTAATTAAAATTACATATACCCTGCCTAAGTAGACATAGTTTATAATCATCATGTAAATTGGCCATACAATTAAAGACTTAACCAACTTCTTCTAAAAAGCATCCGAAGTGTGAATAACAAACTGGAACGCAACCGATGAAACAAACCCTCTGTATAAATCTCGGCTAAACTTTTACCTGAATATAAAAAAATCCATTCAGGAATTGATAAAAATAGGTGCTATTGAAGAGTGGCATTCTTCCATAGGACAATTTATATCACCTTACTTTATAATTAAAAAACCTTCTGGCACATACAGATTTATTTTAAAGTTAAAAACTCTTAACAAACTTTTAATTGCTCCTTACTTTAAGTTGGAGGACTACAGAACCGTTATAAAACTTTTAAATAAAAATTGCTATCTTTCAAATATTGATCTAAGAGACGCATATTTACTAATTCCTGTAAATAAAGTGCTGGAAATATCTGCGATTTCGCTTCGAAAATTATCTATATCAGTTTAGTTGTTTACCATTTGGTCTTAATATTGCACCGTATATTTTCACTAAACTTATGAAACCATTAACAAAAAAGACTTCGTCTAATGGAAATAACTACGGTATTTTATTTAGATGATATTCTCATTATAGGTAATAATCAAAGTGAATGTAAAAAACACACTGAAATAGTACTTTCAGAGTTGACCAGATTAGGATTTATAATAAATGAAAAAAAAAGTATGCTAATTCCTCAGCAAAATATTAGATTCTTATATATATATATATATATATATATATATATATATATATATATATATATATATATATATATATATATATATATATATATATATATATATATATATATATATATATATATATATATATATATATATATATATATATATATATATATATATATATATATATATATATATATATATATATATATATATATATATATATATATATATATATATATATATAATACTAATAAATTGACCATCTCACTGCCTAGTGAAAAATGTTAAGCCATTCAGAATTTGATTTTAAATTTACGAAAGAAAAAGAAATGCACAATTAGAGAATTTGCCCAATTAATAGGTAGACTCGTAGCGTCTTGCCCTTCAACAAAATATGGATTTGTTCGTATTAAACCGTTTGAAAAAATTAAACATTTTTTGTTGCGGGGAGACTATTGAAATTAAAATAAAAAAATATATATTCCAAACTCCTAAAATAGCGAATTAGAGTGGTGGCACAATAATATAAGATCAGGTCAGGACTCCCTGGAAATTTCCTCGGATGCCTCCAAGACTGGCTGGGAGGCGTTTTGTAATGGTTATAGTAGTTATGTATACGGTTTCTAGAGTCATAACGAACAACAAAAACATATCAATTTTTTAGAGATCAAAGTCTCCTACTTTGCTTTAAGATCACTTGCTAAAGACAAAGAAAACATCTCGATTTTATTAAGACTTGACAACCAGACGGCTATATCTTGTATTAATCGAGGTGGGAGCGTTAAGTACTCATATTCAGATAATATTATAAGGCTTTTTGGCAGTGGGGTAAAAAAAGAATATTATAGTATTCGCTTGCTATGTTACTTCATCTGTTAATTTTGAGGCGGACAGAGAATCTAGATCTCTCACGATTAATACTGAATATGAATTAAATGACAGTGTATATAATCTGATTATAAAAAGGTTTGGTTCTCTTGAAATTGATTTATTTGCAACTAGAATTAACAAAAAATGCAATAAATTTGTTTCGCGATTACGTTAAGGTGGTCAGAATTTTTCTTTCACGCGTTCCCCCCTTTTTCAATAATTACAAAAATCTTAAAAAAAATTGTTCAGGGAAATGGCTTAGGAATTGTGGTAGTACCCTATTGGCTTACACAGGCGTGGTATCCCCTATTCAATAAGCTATTAGATCAAACAAGTATTTGGTTATCTCTCCTTTCAGAAACTACCACCCATTACGCAAGGAGATTTCCCTGGTAGCAAGGAAGCTATCCGGGAAGCTTAGATAAGAAAAGGAGTTCCAGTGACGGCAATAGAAGTAATCCCCTCATCTATAACAAAAGGAACGTATAAACAGTATACAGCTTGTTATAAAAGATTCTGGCAATTTTGTGCTGACAATAAGAGTGATTCCCGTGTTTATAGTCTAGAAACGGATCTGGCTTTTTTATCGGATACTTTAAATAAAGGATTTTCATTTTCTGTTATAAATTCCTATAGGTCAGCTCTTAACTTAATCTTTAGCCTTATAAGCAATAATGATTTAAAACTAATTAATCGTTTTGGGAAGGGAGTGTCTAATATTAGACCGCCACTGCCTAAATATAAATTTACTTGGAATCCGGACCCATTTTTAAAATACCTAGGTAGACTACATCCTCTTGAAGCATTAGATTTACAATACGCTACTTATAGACTAGTCACTCTTATGGCACTGACATCAGCCAGCAGAGTTCAGACTCTATCTCTAATTAAAGTCTCAAACATATATATATCGTTAGAAAGAATTGAGATTAAAAATACCAGATAGGATCAAAACATCTGCTCCAGGCAGGGTCCAACCACTAGTTATTTTTAAGGCTAGACAAGAACTTTGCGTGGCGTCCACTATCGAGGACTACATTAAAAGAACGAAACCATTTCGCAATAGTAAAGAAAAATTAATACTTACCCACAAAAACCTTATCGTCCAGCATCATCACACACAATAAGCAGATGGATTAAAAAGACGTTACAATTAGGTGGTGTAGGCACGTCCATTTTTTCAGCTCATAGTGTATGCCACGCTACAACCTCGGCTGCATCTAAAGCCGGTGTAAACATAGAAGTGATTAAAAATAGAACAGGTTCTTTAGTTTTTATAATAGACCGGTAGAAGAGCCTCAGGATAAATTTGAGGGGTTCGATTATTGAATTAGGATCTAATAAATCTTAGTATTCTACTATTAATATCTGTATTTCGTTATTTAGGATTTATCTATGGATCATATCAATTCTGTTAATTAGGTTCTATCATTTACATAGCCAGTAGATATAAACTCAGGAATTAGTTTCTAGTTTATTAGTGTATAGCCTTGTTAAAAATTATAGTATTTACATTTATTATTATAACTAATTTTAACAATATATAGTTACCAAAAAAATAAATTGCCTTTGACTCTGAACATCTACATAGTAATTATATCAAGGACAAGCGAAGGAAAATTTAAAGATTACTTGACTTACCTGAAAGAAGATTAATCATAATTTTCTGAGCTTGTCCGAAGATATAATTACCCAACCCCCCCTATATACTCCCAGATCATAGGTAATTTTTTAGGCACTCCAACGGAATGATTACACAAGCACCAGACGACCGGGCCTCAGGTCAGAAAGAAAAAAAAATTGTGAGTCATGGATTTTAAACGTAAACAGTTCGTCAAACAAAAATCTTTTTTGGCTTTTTCGCAACTGAATAAAAATATTTAACTTTAAGTTAATTGAAGCAAATATTTAATATAATTACATACCTCAATATGTAGACTAGTCTGTCTACGGAATGTTTCGATACATAATATAAACAATATTATTTAAGCAAGCATAAGAAATTATATCATTTACCTTAAGTTTTTAAAAATAAAGAGTTCGTGCTGAACTGAAGTTTATTCGGGAACTACATAGTAATTATATCTTCGGACAAGCTCGGAAAATTATAATTATCTTCCTTCAGGTAAGTCGATTAGTCTTTAAAATTTACTTTTTTACACTTTATGTAGGAGGGTTGAAGTGGTCTGGGGGGTGGAGGGTGGAGGAAGAATTATATAGCCCTATACAGAAATTAATCACATTATATTTTTTTAAACTAATAATTCAATTTTAAGAATCATCGAATTTATTTAAATTTATTACCGAGTTGGTCTTATGTGAAAAAATGTTTTTATGTTTTTTTTTTAATTTTTACTTCCTATTCTCAAGGAATATTTGTCATGGTTTCGAGTGGACACTAAAATTTCGGAACTCCTCCTTTTTAAACTTAGTGAAAAAGTTCCCTAGTGGTGTCCTTCTTCTCTAGACATTCTATAAATAACTGCTGCCAGGACCTCTCTAGCAGCTTCCTGTCGTGCTCCTTTCATATAACTCTTCCTGTCTGGCTTCCACTTACACTGGTTTCCCTTCCCGCTTCAAAGAAGAGCCCGTCGTATTGGAATCCAATACGACACTCTGATGGGAGTACTATTTTGCCCTGTAGAAAATTTTAAGTCGAAATGAACCGAAATGCAGTCCAAATCGAATAACTTGTTTAGCCCTGGGCCCTGATATTGTTGGGACAGCTATAAAGCAATAGGGGTACTGACATGGGCGAAACTGGTGACAGTGATCTAGGCTTCTGATTACTTATTATGTTTTGATTTAGTTCAGTAGCGCAAAAGAGAGCAACCGACCTCGGCTGACAATCTTTGGTGTTTTATATCGTCAACTATGGACTAGGGATTGGTTCGCAAATATTTTTAATAATTTTGAATACATTTTCCTCATTAGGACATTCGTTTGCAATGTTCAATAAGTTCCTTGAACACCTGTGTTGGATTATACTTATTTGAGGGTTTCTCTTACAAGTCAAAGTTCTGTCTTGTATAGGGGTGATTATTCAGGGTTAACTAAAGATGGATTCGCCAAGGTCCCGCCACCATTTATCCGAATGCACCATGAGTAATGAACACCCAAAAAAATTTGTGAATCCGTAGTACTCAAAAAGTTGAGAAAAGTCGCTGGGTTTAAAATTATCCATATTGCGTAGGAAAACAAAACAAATCTCGCTAATGGGAAAAGTCTTGTCAGTCACTTAAAAACTCTCATCGCGAACGCCGAACGGGTAACTTAAAACTAGGTTTTTATAAGTTTTACTTAATCTTATGGATCGACGCAAAGTTCGGTTTACTTTTCAAAACCTTTTTGAAAAAATCTTTTACGAGACCTGCAAATTAGTTATCACAGTTCTTAATCACTCACTTAGGTTTTTGATTACTTTTGCGGGAGCTACTATTGTTTTTTTGCGTCTATCTATGCGTAGGAATATGAAAAATGTAGATACTCTCTAAAAGTTTTTTCATTTGGAATGCCGTTTTCGAGTCACAGGCGTTTGAAAGTGAACGTAACGTATTTTTCAGGGGTAAAGAAAAAATTATTCATTTCTAACTGCTGATTGCGACCAAAGCGCCAAATCAAATTTAATATTTGATGAGATCATTCGAAAGCAAACTTAACGCACTTAATTTTGGTAAGAATGAAATTTTCTGTACGATGCACTCTTTCAGTGGTATAAGCTTTAAACTGAAAAGACTCCGAAATTTCGCGTTTTTTTGGCTTCCAAAAGTTTAGCTCACCTCAGAATCCATCACAAAGTCATATTATTCTTGTTTGGAATGCCCAAGAAATGTAAAATAAAATGATTTCCACCTACCTGGGAATTAACGGAATGGAAAAGTTTACTTTATGTGGGCTATATTTGTATGTTGTTATCGTCCCTATATGGAGGATTTCTTGTCAGTGTGAGTCAGAAATCGAAAGCGGAAAGTTTATTTATAATTTAGCAATTTTTGCATAGACGTATTTCGGGCTCCGCAATTTAATCTGTAAACCTATTTAAATATAAAATGTGGTTTCTTGAAGCTCTATACGGATAGAAGCACAATAAAATTATTGTATATTTTTCTTACTTAAGTAAACATATTGAACAATAAATTAAAACTCGATCTTCTATTAATCTAATACAAAAACCGTATTGCCAAAATAAATTATTGCTTGTACTAGTTTATGCAAGTAAAATTAAAAAATAGTCAAAGATATTTTTAGAACCTTTCTTTTTAAAGCAAAGACTGTTCTTGGGTTATATTTAACTACTTTAACAATACAGACAAAAGACGTTGGACTTTCTAATTCTTTATCTACGCAACATAATTTGCAGACAACCGTATTACCTAAAGAAAGAATCAAATTTTTTTTCTCTGGGTAGGAAGATGGGTCAAGACTTCTGAGCCGAAAAGAACAAAAAGAACTAACCAACCAATTTTTCTATATTTTGACAGTTGGCGAATGTTCCTTTTAGATATCACATACTTATCTGTAAATCAACCAAGGCAGCTTTAGTGCTTTTTTATAGCAGGAGATGCTTATCACATATTTGACATATTCCGGGCTAATTGAGTTAAGACTAATGGAAAAATAACATTTCTTATAAAATGAACGTAGTAATATGTAGCAGTACATTTTCCGTTGATTTAACAACATTAGGAAATATTCACTGAGCCCTAAAGAAAAAATATGAAGATAAAATAACTTAAAGGATCTTGATTAAAGAAATACTTTGGCAAATAAACATCAGTTTCGCAATTTGCTGGAGTACTGCCATGATGTAGAAATTATTCAAAATCTTCTGGTAAGGCTTCTGACTTGGGCTGAAAGAACTAATAAATAATGTTGCAACACTTCGCCGAAGCCCAAAAAAAATCGCACACATCTGTCCGTTTGGAAAAGTTATGCTGACCCTTTCAAGGGATAAAAAAGAACATTTTTGGAGAATTACATGCTTAATAGAGTTAGTATTACTTTATTCACATAGTTAAAACTCCTAAAAAATCATCTCAAGTAATCATTTCTGAGCAAAGAGAAAACATAACATGCGGCCACATACTGGATGTGCAAAAACAACGACCATCTAAGATCTAAAATAAAAGCGTCCATCACATACTCTCTTACTAACCTGACCTCGCCCCAAGCGATTGATGCTAGATAATTCAATTCAAGGGCCATTAGTCTGAAAAAATTTAAGATCATGTTGAAGTGATTCAGGCGGTGCATGAATGGCTCTGAATTAGAATACGTAAGTTTTTCTCTTCGGGTATTCAGGTATACCTTCCAAAATAAAGCATGCGGTGCATAAAAAGAAATAAAATGTAAGTCGAAAAATCATAGTTTTTGACACTGCTTCATCAAATGTGATTTAGGTAACAAGATCGGAAAATGATACTTTTCTGGTCGACCATCCAGTAAACAATGTCCTAAAAGTTTACACCATCTGGGAAACTCTTTTATTACGGATTTCTCAGAAACTTTCTTAGCAAAAACATTACATTACATCACATTAAGAAAAACTAGTTTTGACTTTGTCAAACGCTAGGTCAGGTTAACAGGATCTTTAAATAACAAATAAATGTGAGTATAAAATTTTACAAATTTAAAAATGATCTTTTTTTAATTTGTTACATTTTATACCCACATGTATTTATTTATTGAACAATATGTATGTCTAAACGTAGGAATGACGGTATGAACTAGTGTTTCTTAATGTCACAACTTTTACTAAAAATGATATTTTGTGAGAAATCAACATTAAAAATGTTTCTCAAAAGGTGTAAACTATCTGGCATACATTTTATAGATTTTTGACGTATGTTATGTAATCTTTAAAGCATTTTGTTATATTTTTTATTAAAAACAAGATAGCCATTTACAATAATATTCTTTCACTGGAAAAAAGTATAATTACAATTACTTATTATATACATTAAGTCTTTAATTTTAACATTTTTTGTGTGCGATAAGTGATTATAGTGAGTTGACTATCGTGTGTTTTGATGCGTGTAAGGCGGATAGTGTATTGTGGCGTGAAGTCGCGCAAGTTGACATTAAAAATGGCTTCTACTTCGGGTAAAAAACGAAAAATTAATAAAGAAAAGCTGATATTTCAAGAAAAGTGAACTGAGTTGGATTCGTCAGTGTTATTCAGAAACCCTTATGTTTGGTGTGTTAAGAATCCCTTTCAGCCTTAAAAGAATACAACTTAAAAAGACATTACGATACAAAGCATGCAACAAACTTTGAGACATTCAAAGGACAATTACGGCAAGATAAAGTAAGAGCTCTAAAAAATCAGCTTTAATGACAGCAAGATAGTTTTCAAAAGCAGAACATTGAAAATGAAGCAAGCGTGAAGGTTAGCTACATTATATCCGAAAAAATAGCTTTGAAATCAAAACCTTTTACTGAAGGTGAATTTATCAAGGAATGTATGGAGGCCGCCGCTGAAGTAGTGTGCCCGTGTAAAGTGTAACTTTTTTCTAAAGTTAGTTTGACTTGTGTTACTGTCGCCAGAATAATCGAAGAGTTAGCGGCTGACATTGAAAATTCACTAAAGTATCCTATTCTATTGCGCTCGACGAGAGCACAGATTTAACCGATACCACTCAATTAGCTATATTTATTCGGAGCATCGATAATAATTTTGAAATCACTTAACAGATAGCTGTCATTTTTCCGATTAAAGGAACTACAAAAGTATGTGATATTTATAAGTGACGACAGTACGATATAATTTAGAATTGACAAACCTTTCTGCAATTGAAACAGACGGTGCACCATCCATGGTAGGAAAAAATGAAGAGCTCATGAGTTTGATGAAAAAACAGCAGAAAGATCTTCCTTTGATGCATTACTATTGTTTCTGTGAACTTCATTGAATCGCGCGGCCTCAATCACAGAGAATTCCAAAATTTGTTACGCGCAATTAATGCCGAGCATGGTGATGTGACATATTTTTCTGTTGGTTGGTTGAGCAGAGAAGAAATGCTAAAACGCGTTTTTGAACTAAAGAAGCAAATCGCCTCCTTCACGGAAACCAGTTTTTCACTTTAGTGACGCCGATCACGCTACACCTGAATGTCTTGAACACCAAACTACAAGGAAGAGAAAATCCCATCAACAACCTACTTGACACTGTGAAGGCATTTGAGATTAAACTGGATTTATGAAAAAATCAGTTGTTGAAAAAAGAGTTTACGCACTTTCCTAAACTGAAGAGTTGCGAATGTACACATGTAGATAAATATGTCGCAGCACTAGATTTACTTAAAAAAAGTGTTCCGATCAAGGTTTTCTGACTTTGGAGATAATGAAAATTAGATCAATCTCTTTGTCCATGACCATTCAGTGTGTCCGTTGAAGACATGACAGAAAATTGTCAGTGTAATTCGGAACTGAAAGACAAGTTCAACATGGGTCTTCTTGATTTTTATTTAAAATATGTCGATCAAAACTCGTTTTCTGAAATCCGAAAATATGCTCAGAAAATGATGTCTCTGTTTGGGAGCACATATGTGTGCGAGCAGCTGTTTTCTCGTATGAACAATGTGAAGTCTAAAACAAGGTTGAGAGTTACAGACGATATCTGGAAGGAAGTTTGCGGGTTGCAACTATAAAAATAAAACCAAATATCGATACCCTTGTCAAGAGTAAAGAATGTCCAAAATCGTATTGATTGAACATTTTAACCAATAAAGATTATTACACTTTGAAATTATGTTTTTTATTTTTATGATATGGTGGTACAATGACGTGGACCATTGTGGCCCTTCGGATGATGTGAAATCGATTTTTAGCCCTTGCATTAGAAAAGGTTGAAGACCCTTCTATGGTCATTTTGCACAATTCGTTTTGACGACATGCGCCAGCCAATCCAATTTATTAGAACACCTTTCAGCATCAGTTATTCATTATTTGCGACCTCTAACAAAAATGTATCAATTTCTTAGTGGCTAAAAACTCTAAACTTTTTCTTCTTAAGGAAAGGTTCAATGTCTTCATTCATTAATCTTATTGATTTTAGCAACTTAAGCTCCATAAAGTCAACGATATTAGCTAGTTGATTTTGCTAAATATACTAATAAAATGGTATTAAAAGATCTTATTTTTTTGTGTCGCTCCTTTCCTTCAGCCAATTTTTTTAACAAACGTATGTTTTTTCATATCTTATTCGCGATTTTATTTGCAACAATTTATATAGATAGATAGATAGATAGAATCGTCTTTATTTTTTACTCGGCGAGGGGCAGCATAGCTGTTTGCCTAACCGAGCATGTATAAATAAAAATTACAATACATTTTAATTTAAATAAACTTATACTAACTAAGATACAATGTTATAATAGCAGTAAAAATAAATAAATTACAATAAATACATTTTAATTTGATCTAAGGTACAATATCAGTAAACCAAAAATAATGACAACAAAAATTAACTAAAGAATCTCAACCCGTGCTACTTATAAGAAGGTGATGTTTAAATTTTTTTTTAAAGGCGTTATAACTTAGGTTAGAAAATTTGTTTTTAATTTCGGTGTACGGTACAACTTTGGAAACACGTATGAAAAACAACGTTCATAGAGGGCGGTTCTGTGGCGGGGTATATTCAATTGATCATTGTGACGGGTGTCGCGGCTGTGAGTTGCACTTCGAAAAGTTAGTTTTTCACGTAAGTAGTGGGGTATTCCGCTTTCCAGCAATCGGTGTAAAAAGCAGGCTAGATGCAGTTTAAGCCGGTCCCGAATGTTTAGCCAGTTTAGTCCATGCAATCTAAATGTTACGTGGTCCCGTAGTTTAAAGTTAAAAACAAAGCGTATGCATGAATTTTGAATTCTTTGCAATCTTTGTTTGGATTGCAAATCAAGACAAGTGGCATAGACTATATCCGCATAATTGAGATGAGAAAGAACAAGAGACTCACAGAGTTGCCTTTTTAGAGATTTATTTAAAATAGATTTATTTTTGTATAGATTTCTAAGCGATATAAGGGACTTCTTAACAATGTTGCATATATGTTTTTTAAATCTTAGATTATTATCTACCAAAACACCTAAATTCTTATACTCATTTACAGAAGGGGTAATAACGTCCGATAAAGTTAAATTAAAGTTTTGTTTGATCCACTCCCTATTAGGTCCAAAGAACATGACGGCCGACTTCGAGGGGTTAAGCTTTAGTCCGCTTTCAATGGAGTAATTATTAACATTTTTTAGATTTTGCGTCATTTTTATAGTAGCCTCAGCTATTTCTGTAGGGTAAAAACTTATGTGCAGCTGCGTGTCATCGGCGTATCTTTGCATATTGCAATTAGGTATTAGTCTGTCCATATCAGAGGTATAAATTAAGAATAGAAGGGGCCCTAATATAGAGCCTTGGGGCACACCTTTGCTTATCGACAAGGCTTCAGACAGTTTGCCTTCAAGCAATACGCATTGCTGTCGATTATAAAGATAGTTTTTAAAAAAGCTAATGGTGTTTTGGGTAAATCCATAATAATGAAGTTTCGCGCAAAGAAGTCCATGGTCTAAGGTATCAAAGGCTTTGCTGTAGTCTAACAGCACCAGGGCGGAAGTTTGTCCCTGATCAGCAGCTTGAATAATATCATCTAAAACCTTCAACAAAACACAAGCCGTGCCATAGTTTTTGCGAAAACCAGATTGGGAATTTGACAAGAGGTCATAAGCTGATTGTTTGTGAGTAAATAATTTTTTCAAATACCTTTGACAATACAGACAATAAGCTTATAGGTCTTAAGTCAGACATATTATTCACCTTAGACACCTTCGGAAGAGGTAATACTATTGCAGTTTTTCAACAATCAGGGAATTGGGAATTTTCTATACAAAAAATTTAAACTATGGGTTAAAAAGGGAATAATTGTTGGACAACAGTATTTAATCATCTCAAGAGATAAACGATCAGACCCAAAAGCATTGGATTTCAGTTCCATGATTGCATTACTGACGTCAATGTCCTGAATATAGGTTAAAGAAAATCTGGCATCAGTTATGGGATTGTTAAAATATCTATTAATAGTCTCAGTATTAACAGGAGGAGCAATGTTGTTAATAGAATCAATAAAAAACTGATTAATTGAATGAGGGTTTTTAATTAATTTTGGAATTTCAGATTTATTTTTACGTTTGTTATATATGTTCATTTCAGCAAGTGTTTTCCAGACATGTTTAGGCGGTTTAGTTCGACTAATAAAATTGATGTATGCTTTTTTTTCATTGCGTACCGCTTGTGTGAACATATTTCTAACTTCTTTATAAGATTCCCAGTCATTTTGATTACCTGATTTTTTGTACTTAGTAAGAAGGCTATTTCTATATTTTTTCATAGTTTTCAAGGTTTCTGTAAACCATGGTGACTTGGGACGTGTTACGCGGGACCGTTGTAAGGATGCGTGAGCGTCAAATAACTTTATAATATTTTCAGTCAGAACCGAGACCTTTTCAGAAGTCGTTTACTTCAAAGATTGAAGCCCAATCAATATTTACTAAGTCTGACCTAAACTGTTCTTCATCAAAATTTTTTAAAGTTTCTATACTCAATAATTTTTGGAGTTTTTTGTGGTAGTTTAAAATTCAGCGAGCAGAAGATAAGCTGATGATCTGTGACCTCATGCATATCATATTGTATAGCATCCCCCTGTAAAAGTTTTTTGTTAATGACTGCAATGATATCAATTAGACTTTATGAACAACCCACCGTCCGTGTCGGAAGGGTTACAATTTGCGACATATTGAAATTTGTGAAGAAATTATCTAGTAGTTCTGCGCTGTTGCTCTGACCTAAGAGATTTATATTTAAGTCACCCATTAATATGATTTCATCAACCACAGGTATTAATAAAGTTACTGAGTTTTCTAGACAATTAATTGCTTCTAAAATATTATTTTTAGGAGGCCTGTACAGCACTCCGAAACCCAAGCGGATCCCATTTATTTTGCAAACAGCCCAGATCTGTTCAAGTGAATCAGTTTGATCGCCGCCAGTATCAAACAATTCGACATGCAAATCACTTCTAATGTATGAACCGACTCCCCCACCGCGCGATTTCCGATCCACTCTGTAAAAGTTATATCCGTGCATCGATACTTCAGCGGACGATATATTTTGCGAGAGCCACGTTTCGGTTACTCCCAAGATATCCAAATTAAGTTTAGCGTTTAAATTTTTAATTTCATTTACACTTGGCAATAGTGAACGTATATTTACGTTTGCTATTTTGAAATTATATTTGTTTTTGCTAGACATAATATTTTTATTAATAAGAATTTTATTGAAAAGTAAAATTAAATAAACAAATATTTACTTAGGCTAGCATATCATTTAATATATGGTTATGTAAGAGTATTGCAGAATCTCCGTCCTTTTCGCGTGCATGTAGTTTACCATTCTTATGCCATACGTATTTAAAGCCTTTATTTTTTAACTGCTTAGCGGATTTAAAAAGGGTATACGATTCTTTAGTTAACTTTTCATTAATAAAAATATTCGAGTCATCTTCCCCTAGGCCTACTTTCCGGATGGTAATCTTCCCTTTTTGTTTTCTTGCCTTTAATATTCGTTCTTTAACGTCTAGATTTGAGGCAGTTAATATAATCTTGAGACCATGTTTTGTATCAAGACATTTGATATTTTCTAGTTCCTTTTCAGATACAGGTGCTTCTAGGTAAGTAAAAAGCCTCGACAATTTTCCTTTAACCTCGGTTCTTTCTTCACTTTTGGCCAGACCAGTTATGCTTAGGTTGTGTTTTATTTTTTCATTTTGTTGAAAATTCAGGGCAGCCTCTAGTTTATTTACTTTCCCCTTTAACATTTCGTTGTCCTTAGAGACTTCACCAAACATATCCGACATTATTTTAAATCTCTTTCTTTCCTCTTCGTATTTTTCATTCAAAAAGTCCATTGCATTTTTCATATCTCTTATTTCTGATTGAAGTTCCTTAAGAATTGACTTTAGTTCGTCGAATCCTTCGGGTTTACTTTGAAATATGGTGGAACGTCTGGTTGTGAGTTGTTTCGTGCATGTTTCGCAATCCCAAGTAGTCTTTTCTTCTTGCATGACTCGAGCCTCAAGTTCGGTAACTTTTCCACACTCCAAGTGAAAATGGCCGTGGCATCTGCCACAACATAATTTAAGTTTTTTTCCCAGTGCCTTATTGCATTTTGTACAGAGCTTACTAGCACCGCCCATTATAATTATTGAATATGCAGACTAACAAGTACTGCTGGCAACGGCGCGAGTTTACCACTATTGTTATTATCTTGGTCCAAAGTCCAATCTTAGCGTATGCAAATGTATTGAATTCCACAAAATAGCCAAAATATGATAAAGAGGTAATTTTCTTCACTCACCGCCTAAAGTTGTCTTGAGATCCTTTGTACAATTGTTAAGCCAGTGGATTTATCAAAAACAGGATTTTAATGACCAGCCAAATTATAATCAAACCAGATAGGTTTAAGGGCAGTTGCCACTCCTTATATGTGGCTAGTGCAGATATTTCGGAAATTTTGGGAGTAATATTATTATTATCACTATAACTCACTATCGCCTCATTGTGTTATTGCTTTGATTATAAAATAAAAATGGTGAACTGACTGAAATTATATCTTTCCGGCTTATAATTGTCAAAACGGTGAGATGCCCGAACATCAAAGAAATGAATATTGTTTGCATGAAAATGGCAGTTTATGGCTACTTGATTAATTACTGTTATTTAATTACATTGCCGCAAAGAGTATTTTTTCCGTTCAAATTTGTTGTCCTGGGTCTAATTTTGTCTTTCCCAATCAGAGTAGGAAATTGCAGGTTTTCTAATTTAAAATGTGACACGAAAAACTTGTTTTGTGGACGGCCCACAAATAATTTTATTTAAGAACGTTTTTAAGGTTTTTATTCTATCTTGTTTCATATTATAACATATATATAGTATTCCATGAAGAAATTAATAATAGTATTTTACGGTTTAGTACCCTCGACACGTAAAAATGTGATCAAGGCTCTATGAGAAAATTTAGTAAAAACTGATAATAATAAATAAATTAAAACATTAAACGGCATTCATCTATACCAGTAACTTTCAGTAGGCAATTCAAAAACTTTTATAGTGGGTGACATGATTAAATTTGAAGTTTATACTGGTTAAGTATAAACATCAAACTAAATTATGTCACATAATAAACCAAACAATTTTTGAATTACCTATTTAAAGTTACTGGTCTTTATAGAACAAGATGGATTACTTAATAATGTATGTAGAATTTAAGCGTCAAGTTGGTAACTTATCCATAAAGTTAGATGGATCCGCTCATAACGACTTACTAAAGTAATATTTAGTTTAGAACTTTTCCGCATTGCAAACTGTAATATCTTGGAGTCAAGATTAATATCTAAGATTAAGTCAAATTTTAACATTAAGCATTATCTGAGTAACATTACTAAACAGAAAAGTTTAATTAATGTAGTATATAAACATCTAAATTTCTGGCACGTGTGTGTCTGATGCGTAAATTCCTATAACGGATATGTAAATGTTATGCGAAGTGAAAAATTATTGAAAAATGCATTTCATTTTGTGCCCATGATTTAAAAATTTCTGAAAATGCTCTGAATACCTTTTTTAGATAATTAGAAACAAAGGTTATACATGTTAGAACAAAAGTTATACATGTTAATACATTTTAAGGTAGTTTTAATTCTGTAATAATAACCTATGTAATATTTCATTTACTATATATAACATTGGCCGACAAGATTTTTCTAACACAGGCCAGCTCATTGTTTTCACAATGGAAATAGCCTCCCAATAATAAAAAAAAATTTGGAAAGCTCTAATACGTAGCATTTTTTAATAGCCTAAGTAGAACCTTTTATATTGGCAGGTAACCAATTTTATTGTGGGGCGGCTAAAATGGGTCCATTTTACAACGGAAAAATTGCCTAGACTGGGTTGTTTACAACGTTAGACATAAAATAAACGGTAAACTTCACTCTTCTGTTGAGTGTCGAATTGAATGGTTCTCTATGTATCGATAAGCAAGTGTATGTGAACATGAGAATGTCGAGTCAAACGCGCCGAAGTTGCAAAATTTCTCCTGACAAATTTTGTTATATTTGTGGAGAATTTATGGTCAAATCACAAGCCAGGCCATTTTCCGAAAATGTAAAAAAAGCCTACTTTAAATATTTTGGTGTGTTAATTTGGGATCAAGATCGGTGGTCTCCCCATGTGTGCTGTATTAGTTGTAGTGTATCATTGGTGCTGTGGATGAAGGGAAAGAGAAAAGTATGCCTTTTCCAGTTCCAATAGTATAGCGAGAACCCAACAATCATTCTGACGATTGTTATTTTTGCCTGACAAAGACTGAAGGTTATTCCAAAAAGGGAAAGCACAATATAGACTATCCAAATTTGCAATCTGCCATACGACCTGTTCCTCGTAATGCAAATTTGCTAGTGCCGATTGTGCCTTTAAATTGGCAAGCTATTGATTTGGGAGATAATGGAGATAACGCATCATCAGGCAGCTCAGAAGAACAATGCACCCATCCCACTTTTACCACAGGTCCCAGTTCCGGCGAGCCACATTTGATTGTTCAAAGTGAATTAAATGATTTAGTACGTGATTTGGGGCTATCCCAGCAACAGTCAGAACTTCTGGGTTCCCGTCTTAAGGAATGAAATTTATTGGCAATAGAAACAAAAATTACGAATCATTAGAAAAAGAACTGCTATGTTTTCTGAATTCTACAATATGGAAAATTCGTTGTGCGCGTGTACTTATATAGAGAGTTTAATGCAGGAACTTGATATTGAACATTCTCCCCATGAGTGCCGCTTATTTATAGACTCATCTAAATAAAGCTTAAAAGCTGTGTTATTGCATAATGGAAATTTAAAACCCTCTATACCAGTTGCCTATTCAGTTGCAATGAAAGAAAATTATATAAATATGCGCACGATTTTTGATAAAATAAACTACAATAGGTATAAATGGCAGATATGTAGGGGCTTAAAAGTTATAGCGATTTTAGTGGGACTTTAGGGGAATTTACAAAATATTGCTGTTTTTTTTGTTTATGGGACAATCGTGCAATAAATCAGCATTATGTAACAAAAATTTGGCCAGAAAGAAGCGAATTTCAAACGGGATCTCAAAATGTTCAATTTATACCTCTTGTTGATCCCAAAAATATCCTTTCACCTCCTCTTCACATTAAACTTGGGCTGATGAAAAACTTTGTGAAGGCTTTGAATAAAGATGATGATGGATTTAAATACCTAAGACAAGTCTTTCCCCAGTTAAGTGAAGCCAAATTAAAAGAAGGCATTTTTATTGGGTCACAAATCATAAAATTGCTGGACGATGTCAATTTTACGGAAAAGCTTACCAAGCAGGAACTCAGAGCATGGAATTCATTTGTTAATGTAGTTAGAGGATTTTTAGGCAACAATATGGATGAAAATTATGAACAATTAGTTTATGAACTCTTAGATGCCTATAAAGCGCTTGGTGCCAGAATGTCATTAAAAATTCATTCCTCCATTCCCATCTGTCATTTTTTCCTAAAAATTTGGGAGCTGTTAGTGACGAGCAGGGTGAAAGGTTTCACTAAGATATCAGAACAATGCCAAATGAACAAAAATTCGGTGCCAAGGACGATGGGATCCAGCCATGAAGGGTGACTATTGTTGGTTTTTGAAGAGAGAAGATAGGACACCTCATAAACGGAAGAAATAAAGTTTTAATAGTGTTTTAAGTTAATACTTTTCTCGTTTGCTTTTCTCTTAGATGTATGGTATGTTTAACAGGCGAAAACTGTAAACATAGTCAATAGACAGGGTTAAGAATTTTCTCAAATAATTTTTTCTATAGATATTAAGTATCGTAACATTCGATATGGTTCTACAACTCTAACAAGAAAATCCTACGTGCTACAACTTTCTATTTGTCATTTTCGTATTTGGATAGGTCCATTCTATTAGATTATGCTATTCTGATTTGTGTTACAACAAAAAACATTTTGTCAGCCAGTTCTTTCCTCTTTTGTTTTTATAAAATATGGAGATCTGCCGAGAGTTAAATAGTTATAGATTTGATGATATAGGTAACAGGGCAATTGGATCTTTCAAAATAGTTATAAATCTATTCGAATTATAATAGAACGCCAACCCTGGTCAACTGCAAGAAGAAAAGAAATCTGTCATAACTTGTTGCTGCGTTGTCTCTACTGATGTTCGAAAAGGTGGGTAGATATTTTTTCTTTGTCACATTTACTTGCACTACATATTTATTTAGTTTTATCATTGCAACCAAAATATAGGATCTTCCTGTTATTATATCGAAACACTTTATTTAAAAAATCGGTAAATTTCCTTTACTCGGAACTTCCCTCGTTATGACTCATTCCTTTTATTAGGAATAGGGAAGTATGACCCAATTTAGTTCAGTACATAGTCATTTAATTACACACATAGTAGTATTTTCAAACATTTTTATTGGGCGCCATTTTGTTCCAGCTCCATCATATTGGATTACTACCAATACTTTACCAGTTTTTACATAATAAGCCGTACTTGATTTTTGGACATAATTTAAAATACATTCACATACACACCGCCATTTTGTTACGTCATGTTGAATTCGTACAAGTTTGTCCCTATATCACATTCAATGGAAGAAGATTTTTTACATTAAGTTTTTAAAAAGAATTATTTGGCCTATATTACAATAAATGCTTGCATACATTTTGAAATTAATCTAATGAGTAGTTCTTTCAGGCCGATTTTTTAAATACTTTATTAGGCCGCCATTTTCTTCCGCCATCTTGCATTCGTACCAAAATGTTACCAGTTGATTCCAACATAATTCTTGATGTTTTTTGTAAAATTTGAGATAAACTGGATGAGTAGTTTTTTAATAATTATTTTTTAACATTTCACTAAACCGCCATTTTGATTCGCCATATTGGATTTTTACCAAAACGTAACCATGTCATCGCCATATAACTCTTAATTTTTGACCAAAATTTGAAGACAATCGGGTAAGTAGTCTTTAAGCTATGTCGCGAACTGGCAGACAGACAGACAGACCGACTGACGGACTAACGGAATTGATAAAACATATGTTTTGGCATCTAGGGACGCTAAAACGTAAAGATGTGTAAAACCTGAGAGGGTGATTTTTTCAGGAATACAAACATTTTATTTTTGCCGCCATTTTGTTCCGCTATCTTAAATAAGTACAACTGTTTTACTAGTTGATCCCTATATCACAATTAGTTATAGCACACAATTTGAAATCAAACCATTAATCAGTTTTTCAGGCTGATTTTTTAAATATTTTATTAGACCACCATTTTGTTCCGCTATCTTGGATCCGTACCAAAATGTTACCAGTTGATTCCAATATAATACTTGATGTTATTGCAAGATTTGAGATAAATTGGATGAGCAATAATAATAATTTTTTTATCATTTCACTAGGCCATTTTGTTTCGCCATATTGGATTTTGACCAAAATGTAACCAAGTAATTCCCATATGAATCTTAATTTTTAACCAAAATTTGAAGTCAAAAGGATAAGTAATCTTTAAGCTATTCTGCGAACAGACTGGCCGACAGAGAGACCGAGAGACGGACCGACGGAATTGATAAAAAGTATTTTTTTGGCATCTAGCGATCTAAAATAAACATTATAATGCTATTGATATTGTCGAGATTACTGTGCTCTAGTTAAGGGAGTCATAGTGAAGTTAGAGTCTACTCTAGGGCACTTGATCATGGAGCAATAGGATCGCGAGTAAGATATTTGAAAAGAATTGAATCTTTTTGGAACTTGAGGTTTCGGAAAAGTAAACTGAGAGTCATTTGAAACGTAGTTTGTAAAATGTGGCATCAAGCTTGACATCTAGTAACTGTGAGCTACCTTAAATGATTTTACTACCTTCGCATTCCCGGATGGATAAGAAACTTGCTGTTTTTTGACAAAATCTATTACGACGCAACTGACATGAAACTAACTATGGCACTTTTATTGTTTAGATTCTTGAAGAAACAACCCTGTCTTCCCTCGGAGTCTGTTTGGTTTAAGAATATTTTTTTACTACGCAATACTAATTTTAAAAACATTGGAACTTAACATCGGCACTAGCATAAATTATTGGGTAAACTCCTAAACAAATATGCTTCAGTAGACCATAAAACATTAATTTGCTTATAGGGAGTTAGTATGTAAGTAGTTTGTTATACGCTGGGGCACAAAAAAATACACACTAAACCATTTTTTTTTTACTTTTTTGGAGTTAATTTTTTGTCAACCGAAATAGTACTTACTCATATAAAAAGGCAGACACATTCTGAATTAATTTATTAAGAAACATAATTTAACAATATTTAATATACACAACTAAAAATTATTATCAAAACACAAATATTAATATTTTATTGGGCCTCCTATAACCCGCGGGAGTTGGGCTTCTCTTCATCCGTATTCTGAAATTTGTCCCCTCCGAATAACATAAATCTCTCGTGTCTCATCCACAAACAAATACCTACTTAAATCAACTATTCCCCAATTTAAATGAGCTCGCGTACAATTTCTTGTTGCAGCCCGATGTTGCGAATGAAACAATAAACAGGCTGTTTATGTGCTCCGATTAAAAAGAATGTTGTTATCGACTCGATCAGTCCTGGGATAGTCAATGCTGACGTATTAAAAATATTACTCAAATAATTTTGAACATATCGTAATCTTCGTAGCTCAAAAATAATACACGTGCTAAATTTTCGATTGGATTAGTGGCAACTGTAGCCTAATCTCATAGTATTTTCCATTTCGACTCGAGTTAATCGAGGCATTTTATGATTTTCTAAAGTAGTGATCATGCAGAAATCAAACCAGATTCGTCTCGTCAGTAAGCTTTAAAAGTGCGTTGCGACTAGGATTAGGAAGCAAATTTGGACAATACGGGGCGAGGTTAACAAAAAACATATATAAATGACGAATATATCATAGTGAGTTAGATTTTTTTCACGTGTTTTCAAGCCTCTCCTCGACTTAAAATCTTAGCTACAGGTCTGAAAATATCCCTTTTACCAGAGAAATAAAAAAACATCCTGTTTGGAAACGAAACATTTTTCAGGGTTGTCTAAATGACTGTCGTCGAGTTTGCCCCTTTATTATACATTCCCCTAAACTCGGGAATCGTACAAAATCATACGGGTTCTGACAGTGGTTCCCTGGCGATTCAAACGTAACTTTAAGCGACTCCCAACGTGCTCGATTGGCCACTCTCGCCTCTATTTGCTCTTCTTTATAACGTTCACCCGTTTGTCTGCACATTAAAATATGCCCATCGGAATTATGTAAATTAGAGCGCGGATCATTCACAATCAAATACATACCCTATTCGGCTATTTCCCAATTTAAATAAATGTTTGCACAATTTCTTGTTGCAACTCAAAGTTGCGGACAGGTCTGCGAGCTCGGAGGTCGCGAAGGATTGATGGGCAAGATACATTGAGGCCGGTTGAAGGTCTTTTTTGGTCGCATTCGCATCCGCCGACCACAAAAGGATTCATTTATCATCTCGATGACTTGTAGCTCGATAGCGTCTAATAAAAATATGACTAAAATAATATATATTCTAAATTTTTGATTGGATTCGTGGCAACTGTGGCCTTACCTCATAATATTTTCCATTTCGACCCCAGTTAATCGAGGCATTTTATAATTTTCTAAAGCAGAATTTGATAACCTCCATGCATGCATTGTTTCAACAATACGTTGTTATAGAAACATAAACGAAGTAGTCAACGATATCCGTCTATCTTCTATAACCATTTACCGTCCCGACACGCAATCAATAGAAAGGATTTGGCAAATCCAGGTGTGAATAAAAGGGAAGCTACTCCCCAATTCCAAGTTCGAAACTTAGTGGGCAGTATGCCAAAGCGAATTGCCCAACTTGTGTTGGTCAAGCCCTAACACTGAAACCTTTGGTGGAAGATAGATCAAAATACAATCATAACTTTATATCATCTGCTGATCTTGATAACTTGATTAGCGAAATGCGCGTCCAGAACGTAACAAGTTGTGGTGTAGTGTGGTTAGAATTCATGTTTTTTGATTAATTTTGTAGTTAAAATTACTGCATTTTACTCAGTTTTATTTATCTTATGCTATTAATTTTAGTTGTATATATTGAAGAATTGCCAATTTTTCAGTTTTAATGAATTATTTCACAATATGTAGCATTTCGGTTGAAAAAAATGTAACTCCAAGAAAATAATAACAAGGTTCACAGGGTATTTTTTGTACTCAATGTATAGTAAACCACCTACATTCTAATTCGGTATTTTTCTTAAACCAGAAGAGGTATTGAACAAAAACCAAAAACGTTCCAAGGGAAGACACAGTCCTTCAAGAATCTAAATAAACATTTAAATTTCCTATAATTAGTTCCTTAACAACTGCGCGCTAATGAAGTTTGCCATTGTATCAGTACTTTCGAAAACCGAAAGTTAGGATAAAAACATCCCTACTAGAGTCCGAAACATTTCCTTTCCGAATATGTATATGTTTTAAAAATTCTTAAAGAGAACTTAAAGGTACGAGGTATCTAACTTGATGCCAAATTTAACAAATTAGGTTTAATTCCTATTTTTTATATTTACTGCATCGAGTTAAAATAATATAAGACAAAAAGCACTAGCCACAACACATTGGATTTTTTTTTCACTTGCCATTTCTTTGTGAGTTTATTTTTTTACTTCCAAAACACTAATATTACTTCCCCGTAACGATACGCGTTTCAACCGTTTTGATGAGACGGAACTTTTAGAGAATAGAGTTCTTTTCACTCAAATCGTTCTCAATTTGCTTCATCTACCTCGCACCGAGTTAACTGTTAAGGCATTTGAGTAAATGGAAGAGGTTTAGCACATTTTGAGTAATTAAAATTAGAGGAATGATCATGCAGAAATCAAACCAGATTCATCTCGTCAGTAAGCTTTTAAAGTGCGTTGCTACTAGTGTAACGAAGCGAGCACCTGCAAGTTTGGAAAATACGGGGCGAGGTAAACAAAAAACAGATTTTTTTCAAGTTATGCTATTATAAATAAAATCTTAGCTACAGGTCCGAAAATATCCCTTTTATCAGGGAAATAAAAAAACATCCTGTTGTTTGGAAATGAAACATTTTTGAGGGTTGTCCATACGATTGTCGTCGAGTTTGCCACCTTATTATACACTCCCTTAAACTCGGTACAAAACCATACTTGTTCTGACATTGGTTTCCTTGGAGATTCAATCGTAACTTTAAGCGACTCCAAACGTGCTCGATTGGCTACTCTCGCCTCCATTTGTTGTTCTCTATAACATTCACCTGTTGGTTAATGTTGTAGTTAAAATTACTGCATTTTATTCAGTTTTGTTTGTGTTATGCTATTAATTTTAGTCGTATATATTGAAAAAATTGTCAATTTGTCAGTTTTAATGAATTATTTCATAATGTGTAGCATTTCGGTTGAAAAAAAGTTTAACTCCAACAAAATAAAAAAATGTTCACTGGGTATTTTTGTGCCCAGTGTATATTAAGCCACGTACATTCTAATTCGGTACTTTTCTTAAACCAGATGAGGTATTGAAAAAAAACCAAAAACATTCCAAGGTAAGACACAGTTTTTCAAGAATCTAAATAAGCATTTATATTTCCTATAATTAGTTTTTTGACAACTGCGCCGTAATGAAATTTGTCAAAAAACACAACTTTTCCACACTCTATCATTACTTTCGGAAACGGAAAGGTAGGATAAAAACATTCCTACTAGAGTCCGAAAAATTTTCTTTCAGCGTCTGGGTTTTAAAAATTCTTTAAGGGAACTCAAAGTTACAAGGTATCCAACTTTATGCCAAATTTAACAAATTACGTTTAATTGACGCTCTGTATATATCAGTCAAATGAGTATATTTTTGAAATTCCTATTTTTTATATTTACTGCACCGAGTTAAAATAATGGACTGCAAAAAGCACTAACCACAACACATCGGATTTTTTTAACTTGCCATTTCTTTGTGAGTTTATTTATAAACTTCCAAAACACTAATATTACTTCCCCGTAACGATACTTGTTTCAACCGTTTTGATGAGACGAAACTTTTAGAGAGTAGAGCTCTTTTCACTCCAATTGCTCTTAATTTGCTTCATCGAGCTCGCACCGAGTTATTAAGGCATTTGAGTAAAAGGAAGAGGAAACTTCGGAAGAGCTTTAGCACATTATGAGTAATTAAAATTAGTGGAGTGATCCTGCAGAATTCAAACCAGATTCGTGTCGTGAGTAAGCTCTAAAAGTGCGTTGCTACTAGGTTTAGGAAGTTAACACCTGCGAATTTGGAAATACCGAGCGAGGTTAACAAAAACATTTATAAATGACGAATATATCATAGTGAGTCAGATTTTTTTTCAGGTTATGCTATTATAAATAAAATCTTAGCTACAGGTCTGAAAATATCCCTTTTATATGACTATCGTCGAGTTTGCCTCCTTATTATACACTGCCTTAAACTCGGGAATCATACAAAATCATACGTGTTCTGACATTGGTTCCCTAGGCGATTCAAACGTAACTTTAATCGGCTCCAAATGTGCTCGAATGGTCACTCTCCTCTCCATTTGCTCATTCTTATAACGTTCACCCGTTTGTCTCCACATTAAAATATGTCTATCCGACTTATGTAAATTAGAACACGACTCATCCACAGTCAAACACCTACTCCATTTGGCTATTTCCCCATTTAAATAAATTCTTGCACAATTTCTTGTTGCAACTCGAAGTTGCGGACAGGTCTGCGACCTCGAAGGTCGCGAAGAATTGATGACCAAGATACATTGAGGCCGGTTGAAGCTCTTATTTGCCTCGTGTTTATGGGTCTTCGCCGACTACAAAAGGATTATTTTATCAACTCGATGACTTTTAGCTCGATGGCGTTCATTAAACATATAACTCAAATAATTCAGCAGATTCTATTCTTCCTAGCCTAAGATACTATATATATATATATATATATATATATATATATATATATATATATATATATATATTATTATATATATATATATATATATATATATATATATATATATATATATATATATATATTCTCGTTTGGATTAGTGGCAACTGTAGCCTTACCTTATAATATTTTCCATTTCGGAAAATTCGATTTAATCGAGGCATTTTATGGTTTTCTAAAGCAGAGTTTGAATTGTCATCAAAAATTGTATTTAATAATCTCCATCCATACATTGGTTCAACAATACGTTGTTAAGGAAACATAAGCGAAGAAGTCCTATTATCGGTATCAGTTTATATTCTACAACCATTTACCGTCCCGACAGGCAATCAAGAGGGAGGATTTGGCAAAACCAGGTGTACAGGGAAGCTACTCCCCAATTCCAAGTTCGACACTTAGGGCAGTATTCCAAACCGAATTGCCTAGCTCGTGTGGGTCATGAGAGGTCCATCGAAATGTTATTGTTGTAGTGAAGATTACTGCGTTTTATTCAGTTTTATTTGTGTTATACTAATAATTTTAGTTGTATATATTGAAAAATTATTAATTTTTCAGTTTTAATAAATTAGTTCATAATGTGTATGCTTGTTTAACTCCAACAAAATAAAAAAAAAGTTTAACGGGTAATTTTTTTTGCCCAGTGTATTTTAAACCACGTACATTGTAATTCTGTATTTTTCTTAAACCAGATGAGGTATTGAAGAAAACCAAAAACGTTCCGAAAGAAGACACAGTTCTTCAAGAATCTAAATAAACAATTAAATTTTCCATAGTTAGTTTATTCACATCGGCGGCGCCGTAATGAAACGTTAAAAAAAACCACAACTTTTCCACCCTGTATCATTAGTTTCGGAAATGAGAAGGTACGATAAGAACATCCCTACTAAAGTCCAAAACATTTCCTTTCCGAATATGTCTGTGTTTTAAAAATTCTTTAAGGGAACTCAAAGTTACGAGGTGCCCAACAACTCAGTGTATATCGGTCATATAAATATATTTTTGAAATTCCTATTTTTTATAATTACTGTACATAGTTAAAATGATTTAAGACATAAAGCACTAGCCGCAACACGTCGGATTTATTTTTTTTCACTTGCCATTTTTTGGTTGGCTTATTTTTTTACTTCCAAAAAACCAATATTACTTCCCCGTAACAATACACTTTTCAAGTGTTTTAATAAGACGGAAACGGAGAGCCAACTTTTTGCACTCAAATCTCTCCCAATTTGCTTCATCGAGTACGCACCGAGTTAAGGCATTTGGGTGAATAGAAGAGGGAAATTCCTATCCCTGAAGAGCTTTAGCACATTTTGAGTAATTAAAATTAGACGTGTGATCATGCAGAAATCAAACCGGCTTCGTCTCGTCAATAAGCTTTAAAGGTGTATTGTAACTAGGGTTAGGAAGCGAACGCCCGCCAATTCGTAAAATACGGGGCGAGGTTAACAAAAAACATATAATAATATTAATACATTTATTATTCACCCAGACAAACAAACAAATAAATGAAATAAAAATGGTTATCAGATTACATCAACTTAAGGGAAAAAAAATTCGTTGCGATAGGTAACAAATAACGTTTTTTCCCAGCATGCCTGGAAAGTTACGAAAATGAACAAAAAATAGCAAATTGTAAACTGTAACTTATTTCTCAACTTTTGAACTAAATTAAATCTATACAATAGTAATAGTTACAAACATACAAGAGTAATAATAATTGATAACATACAATTTAACTTAACTATTAAACAATGATTCTTTATATTTTCTTCTAAAACTATTATTTGATAAGGTAAAATCGGTAGTGTCCGTGATTCCATCGCAGGTGGCAATGTTGTAAGTGAACGACCTTTTGAATACCTCGCGTTTGTGACTTCGAATCGTTAGTTGATTAGTGAAGCGTAAGTTGGGATAATGACCGGGTGTACAACTAAGAAGGGAGGTCGGTCGTATCTCAGAAACCACTTGTCCTACGGTTTCGGGAAAAAAATTACATAGTAAATCGGCCAAGGGAAATCGCTGGAAATTATTTTTAACGTAGAAAAATTGCCTCCAGGGGGCGCCACAATAACTTTAAATTGTAAATGTCGGTTTTTTGGTGAATTTGCATAGTTAAGGTGTGTCAAAAATAACAGCATGGTATTCCTCAATAAGTTACGCAACTTTTTGCTATTCAATATTTTTCTCTATTTTCAATAATAAAGTGGTGGGGGAAGGTCAAACATTTTTTGTTTCAAACGTTGATATCTCTGTTTTGAATAAACCGATTTTATTGAACTTGGTCTTAAAAAAGGAGCTTTTTTGGCTCGATTTGCGGTGCTATTAATGGTCACCAAATTTATTCTGCTTCTGGTCGCTATAATACGATATTCTCAAAAAATCAAATAGTATTATATGACTTTTTTGTCCCATTTTATTTTGTGGTTATGAAGGGTATAAGATAGTGAAATAAAAAAACCAGATCAATATTTAATTTAAGAAAGTTGATGATGGTCGCTCAAATCCGAAACGTCCCATTAAAAAACTAACTACACGGAATTGTAGAAGAGAAAAAGTGCCAATGGTAAAGTGAAACTTATTTTTATCTATCATTTCAATTTAACCTAAAATTTGAGAAATTTTGAGAAAAAAACGCCTCAAATTGAATCACTACTTCCACATCATCTTTAGGAAATATAACACAATAACTGTAGATATACCCGAAAATCAAATCGACATATTACTCGATTTTTTACGAAATTTTGGATTTTCGTCCCCTTTACTTTATAACCTAGCTATTTATTTTTGTTATTTTGGTCAAATAACCCGAAAAAATGAAATCCCCGAAAACCTATAAATCGACATGTTAGCCGATTTCTTTTCAAATCAAGAAAGTTGATGACAGTCGCTCGAATCTGAAAAGTGGCGTTGGATTAAAAAAATAACTTCATCAACTTTTAGAGGAGGAAAAGTACCTAATGATGAAGTGAGAGCTATTTTTATACATCGTTTAAATTTTACTAAAATTTTAGAAACAATATGTTGAAATGAAATAATATTATATTTATTGTAAGCCAGAACATAAAAAACTAAACAGTAAAATAATTAGCAGGAAAAAGGACACCAAAGAAAGAGTTTATACTTTATTTTTTGCTGTGCTATTTCCTGCTACTCCATTTATTGTTATGTAAAAAAGCAGTGATAATCTAAAAAAATGCTATAAATAACAAAGAAACAAAGAAAATGTCGTAAAATGCAAGTTCTTTTTTGATTTAATTAATTATTAATTAACTATTGGTGTCGAGTGAACTGTTGGAAATGTGTACCGTCATGCTGGATACATAGACGGAGCCTTTCTACTGTAGAATTTACTGCAGCTTCTATTTCTGCAGCTGGTATCATCTGGACTGTTTCTAATTCGGTTGATGAAGTCCTCTATTTTTGTTGGTCTATTTTGGTACACCAAATCCTTAAGGCTTCCCCACAAGTAAAAGTCTAGACACACTAAATCTACATTATTTGAGTAGTGAGATGGGCAGCCATCATGTTGGAAGAATATGGTGTCTAAGTCGATGACCTTAAGCAAAACTGGCAGCTGATTTTCGAGAAAATCTAAATAAGTCCGGCCATTTAGATGCCGCCCCAAACGTTGACGCTTCACCGACCTTGACTCTGAACTTCTCGCATCCAGAGAGGATTGTGGTCCGGCCAATAATGCAGATTCCAGAAAAACGTCATCTAGCGACCAGTACGAAAATAAATTTGGTAGCCGTTAGTAGCACCGCAAATAAAGCGAAAAAAGCCCTTTTTTAAGACCAGGTTCAATAAAATCGGTCTATTCAACGCTTGAAACAAAAAATGTTTGACTTTTCCCCATCACTTCACTATTATTGAAAATAGAAAAAAATGCTAAATAGCAAAAAGTTGCGCAACTTATTGAAGAATGCTAAGCTTATATTTTCGACACACCTTAACTATATAAATTCACAAAAAAATCGACATTTACGATTTAAAGTTCTTAATGCTCCCCCTAGCGGCAATTTTTAGAGCTTAAAAATAATTTCCAGCGATTTCTCTTGGCCGATTTACTACATAATTTTTTTCCCGAAACCGTAAGACAAGTGGTTTCAGAGATACGGCCGGCCTCCCTGGTACAACAGTCCGAAAAGTTAATCTACAGAGCAAGTAAGAAGATTATTATACTTACGTATTTTGTAGAAGAAATAAGCACTCTGCAATTTGCGACGGTCGCTCATGTCGAGTCATTGGATTTCTTTTAATTTATCATACAGGATTCGGTCTTTTTATATCATAAATTCTAAGGCAACTATTTTGCATCTTTTGAATTACCCTTGCATTAAGAGTATCCAAACAAGGACCATACATAACATCGCAGAAACTTAAACGAGATAGGACCAGAGATTCACACAAAAATATTTAAGAAATGTCTCTGTGGGTATACGAGCTTTAATGAGAAGTAAGCTTTCCTTAAAAGGTTTGTAACATGGTCTCTGAAGCAAAGTTCATAGTCCAAACTTAATCCCAGCGACTTGCAGCTATCTTGGAACTGTATAGTTTCACACTCCACGCTTACATTCATATCATCGATAATGTTTCTTCGAGCGGGAGAGTAGTCCAATTGGATTAGGGCGCATAATTTTTGGTTGTCAAGAGCACGAAAAATATCGTCGGTGCTGTTGAACACTTTCCTGAAGCCAGACTGTTTAATATACAAGACATTAAATTTATTTATATGGCATCTTATTTACATCTTTAGAACCTTTTATAGAATCTTGGATAGTACAGGTATCAGAGGTCCTCGTATCCCTCCGGTTGTTGAATTTTGGGTAAAAGAAGTATAAGGGCATGTTTCCACATCAGTGGAAAATGTGAAAGCTGAATGCAAAAATTCACTAAGTGTACTAGAAATGGCACAAAATAATCAGAGTGATATTTATATCGTGACTTCCAAAAGACTTGGATTTAGTATTCTTAATTAGGTGATAAATATCGAATTCATTAATAGGTTGAAAATTAAGTATTCCAGTGACTCCCTGTTTCAATCCTTGTCGGTAATATTCAAGAAACTCTGCTTTTGGCTTCATAGAGTGTGTATTTGAATTGGTAAAATAGTTATTTAAGTTATTGTTATTATTTAAATGAGCAGGTATTTCTTTATTTTTGTTTGACGTAATATTTAGATTTTTTAACAATTTCCATTTATCTTTAGATGATATTGTTTAGGTTATGAGAGAAATATTCAGCATTTTTCCTGCGTATATCTGAGGAGGTAGTGTTGCGTAATGACTTATAATGTTCAAAGTGGGCTTGTTAGTTCTATCTTTTATATCTATTTAAGGTTTTGCCACAAGTTTTTGCTCATCTCTTTAATAGTATCGGTTATCTTTAATGTTATTGGTTATTCAAGGCGAATGTGGGTGTCTTTTTCTGCTTTTGGATTTTCTATTAGAGAAACACTATTGTTTCCAATCCGAGTAGGTTCTGTATTAATTTGTTTAACATCGAACTGTTCTACTACGCATAAAAAATCTGAAACATTGGTACAGTCACAATCAAGAAAATTGACATTGATATCACCCATGTTTCGGTTCGTGTGATAGAAAAATTTAAGTGTTTCTTATGATAAACCCCCACCCTTTCTTACGGTACGATCCTGTCCAACAAAAGTATAACCATCAATATCAATAATATCCCTAGAGATGCTTGGATTTAGACAGCTTTCAGACATAGCAAAAATGTCGACGTTATTTTTTTGAAAGAAAGTTTTTACCTTATCAAAGTTTGCCACTAGGGATCTGACATTAGCATATCCTATTCTGATGTCCGTAATTGATATAAGATCTAGATTTAAACGTATAAAACCTGCAGAAATATATTTTTTTAAATATTACCTAGAATTAATGAGAATTTAAAATATAAATCAACATACTTATATGAAACAAATATTTACAAATTGGACTATTAATAAATAAATAGTATACAAAATATTACACGACTTATTTTTCTGAGTTTGTGGGTAATGAGCAATTTGATATTACTTGAAAACTTTCTAGATGCTAACTAGGCGGCAAAAAGTAACGTTGGGTAGTTCTGTCGTCTCTGATACCTTAACTGTAAGTTGTGGTGTGCCTCAAGGCAGCATATTAGGCCCTTTGCTATTTTCATTATATACTTCGGATTTTGCTTCTTTCTTAAAATACTTAAATTCACACCAGTATGCGGACGATTTTCAGGAGGGTCGAAAACCATATTGCACATGATCTTGATATTATTAATAAAATATCAGCACAATACTCCCATTACACAATTTACGATTCATTTACATAGTTTACCTTGACAAAAATAATTAAAATTTAATACCACTAATAAAGAGCTTCATTAAACATCTAAAATTTATACAGCTAAAAACTCGTTAATTATTTAATGTTATTACAGCATTAATATCGGCAATTCTGTTGACTTTAGCACCACTGAAATATGCTTTATTATAAAATTATGTATTCACAATACATATGGAAGGATACCAATATATTAAGCTAACAATAAATAGGTGGTTGGATGTTTACTAGCTGATAACGAGTTCGATTTATAATTATGAAATAATGAATGAATTGTAGGGAATATTATTCAACTTTACTTTTTAACGCCGGCGTTAAAGCACAATAAGTTGCGCAACTTTTTGCTATTTAGCATTTTTTTCTATTTTCAATAATAGTGAAGTGATGGGGAAAAGTCAAACATTTTTTGTTTCAAGCGTTGAATAAAAAGATGACATCATATTAAAAGCACTAAATCAGATTTTTCAGCCAGTTCGTGAGAGAGTTGTACTGCACCAATTTACATGATTTTTCAGACGTTTCAACACTATTTTTTGTATTGTTTTATTGCGTATTTTCTCTATAAAACCAATATGTTTTTCTTCAATAACATTTCTGGATATGGTGAATGCGCCCCATATTATAATTCCATTAGAAACTCATTCCGCCATAAATAATAATTTTGATTTTTTTTTTGTTAGACGGGCATCATAACATAGCTTATCAAAAACTAAGATAGGATTTTGAAAGTTAGTTTGCTCTAGGTCCAAGCGTTCAGGTGCTATGACGGCTCAAAAAAGCAAAAATGTCAATTTTCAAACATCAATAAATCAAAAACAGTTGAAGATATACATATAGTACCTTATTAAAAAACACTTAAAATTGACCATGGAATCCAAAAATGTAATAATATATAATGTGTTCCGTTTAAAAAACTTTCGTTTCTCATTTAATTGTTTTTTTGTTACGATTTTCGAATTCTCCTAGCTAAAATACATCAATTGGCTATTTTAAATTTCTTGAGAAATACGGCGGAAGTCAAAAAAAATACATTTTTCCTCCTCAATGGAAGACCCTGTACATACACATGCGTATGCACATAGATTACATGTACTATATATATTATATAAATATAGATGCATCTTATATCAATTAACATAATACATATCTTACACTTTTTTAAAATATGTAGGGGTCTATTTTAGTTTGAAGCATTTTTGATGTAGCTGTATTAGTGGCTTTTTCTTTAAGCCTTTTCAGGAGCAATACATCTTCAATGGGAAGTTTATTCTCCTCAGCCCACCTGATCGTGGTCGTGAAAACGCGCAGAGAGCATTTGCATGTTTCACATTTTCTATATTTCCATCATCCTCTGATTCAGAAGATTCTCTATGTTTTGAATGTGGCTCTTTATTGCATCTTGGAAAATCGTCGTTATTTGATTATATATCTTCACTACATCTTTTAAATCGTACTGCTTCAAAAAGGTTAGGACATCTTCACTTTTATATATAATGATATGATTAAGAAGGCGTTTGCTATATAACACCATTGTATTCTGAATTAAGTTTTGACCCACTGGCTGGACAACTGCGGTACAGCATAGATGGATGTGATGGTGCATTGTCTATGAAGGACAGAGCTTTATGGGGCTTGTTAGCCCTAGATAAAAATTCCTTGACCTCAGAAATGAAAGATGTTTTGAACCATTCCATAAATAGTGGTCTGGGCATCCATCCTTTGGTAGACGTTTTGTATACAACTGGCAGCGATCTTTCATTTTTAAATGCTCGTGAATTTGCCGTTTTTCCCAAAACTAACAGTGGTAACCTATGCGATCCCGTTGCGTTACAGCACGGCATAAATGTTAAAGGGTGTTTTGATATTTTGCGACCATCACCAAAAAATTGCCGATTCATCAGCATTGTATATTTGTTCACAGCTTAATTCCATCTCATCAACAATTGATCTAAATTTTTTCTGAAATGGTATTACAGCGGCAATATTTCTGGATAGTTTTTCACCACAGACCTTCAAAAAACGAATTCCGTGTCTTAGCTTGAATTTATCTAGCCATCCAGAATTTGCTAAAGTTATTTGATAAAACTGTATAGCTTTAGTTCGTAAAATTTCTGACGAAATAGGTACATGCGCATTGCTTTGCTGTAGAAACCAGTTATACAATGCGACTTCAACTTCTGGATGCTCTGCTCGCCTAATAACTTTCCTTTTGCTTGCATATATACTTACTTTAATTAAAGAGTAAATGCGTACAAAATATGAATTCCTACCTGCTCGTTGAAATGATTTTCATATAAAGGTCCTTATTTTATCCTTGTTCTTCGTTATGTCAAACACTGTACACTTTGGAACAACAAATTTCTCTGCAATTTGACGTGGACTTTTTTCCGCATGAAGGTAATCTAATATTTTAGATGTTTCTGCGAGTATAAGTGTTTTATGTGGCCTTTTGCTTGGAGCCAATATGCTTGGAAGAAAAAGAAATGGAGACTGATAAACGCCTCGTTCCTAGACGCAACATAAACGTTTCTGCTTGTTCAGACAAGAAAAATTCCTTCTTTTCTATGTAGTACCTATGTACATATGTATATTGCATAAAATATTTTGGTGGCCGAATTACAAAGATAAAATTTTCAAAATTCCCGAATAATAGCAGTGCTCGAACTAGCCACTATCCGAACTATCAAAGTGGTACTATATATCTATATATATATATATGTATATATATATATATATATATATATATATATATATATATATATATATATATATATATATATATATATATATATATATATATATATATATATATATATATATATATATATATATATATATATATATATATATATATATATATATATATATATATATATATATATATATATATATATATATATATATATATATATATATATATATATATATATATATATATATATATATATATATATATATATATATATATATACCGTGTGTCCGAGATAGAGAGTGGATAACAGTGGTAGATTGGAAACCATAAGAGCTACAGCTTGGGTTAAATTAGAGAAAAGGTGCTCAATTTAGTTTCCAAATCAATGCCGTTTACAAACCTAAAAAATTCCAAACCGTTCCGAAGAAATCCGACAAAAACCGAAGAGGTGCATTTTTGTTTTTATTTTTTTACAGCCCTATTTTTAAAGTTGGATCAAATTTGAAAACACATTCTTATAGCAGTTTTTTCTCGCCTACAAGATTCCACTGTCACAATTTTTGTCTGACGTTTCGTCTCCTGTCAACCATCATCAACTTTGTTTTTTCATACGGCCGCCATATTGGATTTTTTCATTTTTAAAATGACCATTTGAGTCCCATTTCAACGATGTGTCACTTCATCAACTTTATTTTTCCTACGGCCGCCATATTGATTTTTTTAATTTTTCAAATGCTGCCTTATTTACGAACTTTGTTTTTTCTTATGGGCGCCATATTGGATTTTTGCAATTTCAAATTTCTCGTTCAATTCTTATTTCAACGAAGGTTGATAGGTGTTAGGTACGCCTCGTAGGTACCCACCAATTTAAAAAACAAAACTAGAAACCTTTAAGTAGACAACACAAAACGATTTATTTCAAACTTAACTACTACTAACTACTTAACAGACAAAAAAGAATTTAAATTAACTATCTTACTTTACAGAAGGTGTTCAAATAAAAAACCATTGTTTTCTAAACACAAGTATGCGCGTCGGATAGTTGCATTTAATACATTTTGCAGGACATCTGGTGTTATGGTTTGAAATGCCTCCAAAACCAGTTGACGTTTATTTTAAAAAAAATCTAGTAGCCTTTTAAAAACAAATTAATGACTTATGTCAAAATCAACAATGTAAAAATTTGTTGATTCTGACATTTTGTTTACAGAATACAGATTTTGCTTATCGAGTTTTTTAAATTATTGCATTTTTTATTGTTATTTATTAGTTTTTGTTTGCTTTAAAAAATGTTTACAAAGTTTTCTTTTGAAGAGAAGTACGACATGCTAAAATGCTACATTTTATGTCATAGCAACACTCAAAGGGCGAAAGATATGTACGAAAATGATTATCCAGAAAGAACTCAACCAAACAGACAGATATTTGGAAAGATTTTTAGAAATTTACATACGTATGGTTCTTTTGATAAAAATCTAGGCAACCGAAACAAGAACTCTAATGAGGAAACAGAAAATAATGTTTTGTTGGCACCAGTCGAAAACCCGACAACGTCTGTTAGACAAATTGAGCGCCAAACTGGAATCCCAAAATCAACTGCGCATTTTGTTTTAAAGAAAAATAAATTCACACCTTATAAGTTTAGAATTTGTC
Organism: Kuschelorhynchus macadamiae; assembly: GCA_030620095.1. Lineage (NCBI taxonomy): Eukaryota > Metazoa > Arthropoda > Insecta > Coleoptera > Curculionidae > Kuschelorhynchus > Kuschelorhynchus macadamiae. The sequence goes on along the minus strand of JAUTXW010000852.1, from coordinate 57,969 downwards.
AGGGACTGCGACCGGGTGATGATTTAAGAAGAAGAACCTTTTGTGAGTGGTATACCAGAAGATGTCAGGAAGAAGAAAACTTGCCGAACCGAATTTTGTGGTCGGATGAAAGCATAGTGACAAATAATGGTATCTTCAACAGAAGAAATACTCATTTTTGGGCCAAAGAAAATCCTCGACGGTTTAAGCAGTCGAAATTTCAGCACCGATTTGATTTCAGCATGTGGGTCGGAATTTTGGGAATGCAAATTATCGGACCCTTCATTTACAATGGAACCCTAACTTCCCAGCGCTATCGCCATTTGCTACAGAACGACCTAGAGAATTGGTTTGACGAAAATCTTCCTCTAGCAGAACTAAATAATTTTTGGTTCCAGCAGGATGGAGCACCTGCGCATAATGCCAGGATTGTTCAAAACTATCTAGCAGAGAGGTTTCCCGAAAGATGGATAGGGACGCATTCAGTAGTGGCGTGGCCCCCTAGATCGCCGGACTTGACACCGCTAGATTTTTATCTGTGGGGTTATTTAAAAAACTGGGTGTACGAGCGAAGTTTTGAAACGGAAGAGCAGCTACGTCAACTGGTTTTGGAGGCATTTCAAACCATAACACCTGATGTCCTGCAAAATGTATTAAATGCAACTATCCGACGCGCATACTTGTGTTTAGAAAACAATGGTTTTTTATTTGAACACCTTCTGTAAAGTAAGATAGTTAATTTAAATTCTTTTTTGTCTGTTAAGTAGTTAGTAGTAGTTAAGTTTGAAATAAATCGTTTTGTGTTGTCTACTTAAAGGTTTCTAGTTTTGTTTTTTAAATTGGTGGGTACCTACGAGGCGTACCTAACACCTATCAACCTTCGTTGAAATAAGAATTGAACGAGAAATTTGAAATTGCAAAAATCCAATATGGCGCCCATAAGAAAAAACAAAGTTCGTAAATAAGGCAGCATTTGAAAAATTAAAAAAATCAATATGGCGGCCGTAGGAAAAATAAAGTTGATGAAGTGACACATCGTTGAAATGGGACTCAAATGGTCATTTTAAAAATGTAAAAATCCAATATGGCGGCCGTATGAAAAAACAAAGTTGATGATGGTTGACAGGAGACGAAACGTCAGACAAAAATTGTGACAGTGGCATCTTGTAGGCGAGAAAAAACTGCTATAAGAATGTGTTTTCAAATTTGATCCAACTTTAAAAATAGGGCTGTAAAAAAATAAAAACAAAAATGCACCTCTTCGGTTTTTGTCGGATTTCTTCGGAACGGTTTGGAATTTTTTAGGTTTGTAAACGGCATTGATTTGGAAACTAAATTGAGCAACTTTTCTCTAATTTAACCCAAGCTGTAGCTCTTATGGTTTCCAATCTAACAATGTTATCCACTCTTTATCTTGGACACACTGTATATATATATATATATATATATATATATATATATATATATATATATATATATATATATATATATATATATATATATATATATATATATATATATAATATTTATATATATATATATTATATTTATATATATATGTATATTTATATATATATATATATATATATATATATATATATATATATATATATATATATATATATATTTTAATATTTATATATATGTATATATATATATATATAATATTTATATATATATATATATATATATATATATATATATTTGTATATATGTATATATATAAATATAGTATATAATAAAATATAACGTAATTCATTATGTGCATATTATTTAATACCAACAGATGACCTATACTTGTAATCTGGATTGACAGTAATCTGGACTAAGTCAAAAATAGCGTGAGAGGTACGTATTTAATCAATAAGAGTAAAGTTTGATTATTGAGCTATATATGGCGCCAGTTTAAAATTACATTATTGATTAGGTATTAATTTTATTTTTTTGGATATCAAAATTTAGTTTTTTTGTTCGTTGGTAGCGATTGAAGACAAATTAGGATGTTATGCAACCCTGGTACACGGTAAAGTTCTTAAACCCAATCCAAAAATCCGTTCAACGAAACAAACCAACAGTCAACAATTAAATTGTTGCTATTTTAGCGACTAAGTGATATGAAATGAAAAGAAAGAATTATTTTATATCTCGCTGAAACAATTAAAGAAAAAAATTGATTAATGGTGGTTTTATGTGGTACATTATGAAATAGATGAGTGCAAAAACTCCTTTCAAGGTTATCATCTGCTTGAGAGGCAGATCGTTGAATTTCCAGACTTTTATATCTGTTTTTTTCAAGTTCGAAAATATAATTGTAAATAGAGCTAAGGTTTTATATATCCCTACGTTTGTTTGTAGCGTTGCGTTCTTTGTTTATATGAACTATTTCTAAAAAGATTCTTTTATGTTAATTTTTTTCTCCAAAATAGACGGACTCTGAAAATTAACGAAATGAACCTCCTTTAGTACGTGTTCAGATAGAGCACAAGACACTTTTTCAGTATTACAATCGCTCTGAGATTTCTAGAAGTTTGGCCCACATAGGCTTTATTACAATTTAAACATGGATATTTTATAAACTATATTCCAATTTTCTTTACAATTAAAGGAGATTTAGTTCTGGTATAAAGTGTGGAAATAGTTTTTGTTTGTTTAAATGCAAATTTGATATGTGCTTGACTAGTATATATGCCTTTTTATGATTGATTGATGATGATTATGATTTTTTAAGTTAGATCTTTAATAAAAGGTAATAAGCAAAAATGTAAATGTACAGTATCCATCTGGTTTGAAATGTTAGTCACTTCTAACGTATTCCCCTAGTTAAGTTTCGCAAACCCGAAATTGACTTTTTAAAAAACAATTTATTTTGAGAACCGAGTTACATAGATTCTGCCTTATAACTAACTTAACAATATTTCACGAATACAATTTATATTAAAATATATGCTGATGTCTGCAATCGAGTTCTTGTGAATATATACAATTAGTCAGCGTTATGGAACACATAACTCCTCCCGACCTAGAGACGAGCTTACGGAGGTAGCGAGCTTCAGATGACTATCTCTGAATTAGGTGTGGTGTTAGCTTCTTGGTATTTCGGGGTAGGCTTGGGCTTTTTGAATCTTGGGCTAATGATTCTCTTGTAGAGGAAGTACCCAATTCCTATAAGTATTACCAGATACAGTAATAGCGTCCAAAAACTGAATTTGTGGAAGTATACGGGCTGTTGAAGGGCTTCGTTTAATTTTTGGTGTTGAACATCAAGTGCTGTTTGGATTCTTCTTGCTTCGTTGAGATTTAAAGAGCTTAGTTCAAAGTTACTAAACTTTATTGGAACCGACTCCTCGTTGGAATACTTCAGATTTATTTGTGGAAGTTCGATGTTTTTGAAGTGTATTTTGGGGTCTTGGTACGTTTTTAATAAAACGTTGTTTATGTGTATTTCACAGCTTGGGTTCATTTCGAGGATGTAAGTTCCTTTTAGCGGAATATTATCTTTATTCGCGCCGCATTGTTGTACTGCTACTACTTGCTTTGGAATTATTAACATCCATTCTTGCCTTTCTAGTTTCTCAATTTTGATATCTTGGATTTCAATTTCCATCTGGTGACATTGAGTTATATTTTGGATAAACTTGAGCATCTGTACTTCACATGGAGGTTCTTGACCGATGGGCGCTGGATTGAGTTCATGGCAGAGGTATTCTTCTGTACTGACTTCTTGGCATTGCTGGTTAAATGAGGCGTACTTCCGCTCATTGAGGATAAGGTATTTGGATTGAGGGAATATCATTTTGAAGTGCTTTGACGAAGGGGTTGGTAAAGGATAGAGTTGGTAGAGTACATAGTTATTGCTTTCTACAATAGGCACTTCTATTATAAAAATTATTTGATTTCTTTTTGAATAACTTTTGATTTGTAATATTTTTTCAAAAATAAGAATATTTTCGAGATTGGGAAGAAATGGGAGTTTCCCAGATTTTATTTCGTTTGTTACGATTTCTATCTCATTGAAGAGATCATTGGGATCTAAAATTGAATTATGAAATGTGTATAATTTAGAAAATGTTATTGCTATTTTTATTTTTTCTAGGATGTCGTAAAGTTCTTGAAAAGATGTTGTTATTCGAGAAATTAGCATATGTATTAAAAAATAGTGGTTTGTCTCCATTTGTTTTGTTTTTAAGCGTTTAAGGACTTCTTCTATTTGTAAGGTACGCGATTCTAAGATAAGATGGTTATGTGTTAAGTTTTTTGAAAATTCTTGAAATAGTTTATTAGATTTTTGTATTATGGTTATTTGCCCTTGCATTGCTGATTTTAAATGATTTTCGTTCGCAAATATCGTTGAGATTGCCTTGTCGTATTTTTCGGCATCGGCTTGATCAAGATTACCTGTTAAAGATTTTATTATCGAGCCAAAACCATTTACGAGTCCTCTTTTTGTTCTGTTTCTAAATGCTATAGGATTTATCTGTGCTATTTGTGATTTAATTTTATTTTCGAGAATAGGAGCTAGATTATATGAGTTGTAAAATTATTTTTTATAGGTCGTTGAGTTCTTTAGGGAGGTTACTATTTTCCTAAAACTAGTTTTTAGAAGTGTATATTCGTCTAATATAGGGGTTATGTCATAGATTTGTACGAATGACCAAAGGTCGATTATATTTTGGGAGTTGCCAAGTTTTAGTGGTAATAGTCCGGGGTTCTTGTAGAGGTTGTGGAAGGTCACTTCTGCGCTTGTGCTTTCGAAGAGCCTGCAACAACAGGGGTTTTTAGTTCTTTTATGTGAATAGTTTCGAGTTTATTGTTTGATTTATTTTTCATTGAGACTTTGTTATTTTCTAACAGTTCGACAATTTCGAAGGGACCGAGGAATTTCTTTTCCTTTTTGTCTCGTTTGTTACTTGTTTTATAAACAGTCTGTCCTATTTTAAACTGATGTTGGTTTGGTCCTGGAGTGTTATGTTTTTCGATTACTTTTTCTTTTTGAGTTTGTAAGGTATTTTTATGTCGTCATAAAGATGTTTTAGTTTGTCGTTGTGATTCGATACATAATCTGCATAAAAAGTTGTTTTTATTAAGTCGCACGGGTCTCTAGAATTGGTATGTCCAAATGTTATGTCAAAAGGGGTGTATTTGGTTGACGAATGTATGGAATTATTATATGCTATCAGGGCATATTTCATTAATGTTTTTGTGTCTTCCTTTTTGAACCTTTCTCTTAAAATACGTAGGTGTTCTATGATTGTCGAGTGGAAACGTTCTACGGGGGAATTAGATTCATGATGGAACGGTGTTGTAAAATGTATGTCTATTTTGTGGGCTTTTAGAAGTTCTTGTACCGTGTTGTTTTTAAATTCAGAACCGTTGTCCATTATTATTCGTGCGGGTATGCCGTAGTAGGAAGTTTTGCCGGACACAGGCAAGGCTTGTCCTAACTTTGAAAATGTGTCTATAACAGTTAGAAATTCTTGATTGTCGAATTTGAAAACATCTATGTGCAATAACTGAAATGGTTTTCCTACTGTTTCGGTAAGAACTAGAGGCACATACGGAGGTTTACGAGAATATTTTGATGTTTGGCATATTTCGCATTCGTTAATGTATTTGGACACGTCGGATTTCATGCATGGCCAGTAGTAGTTTATTTTAAGTTTTTCAAGGGTTTCAGAAATGCCACGGTGATTACACTTGCCTTCGTGTTGGTATTTAATAAGGAGAGTGCGTTCTTCGGGGTCTTTTATTGAATTGACTAATTTAGTGCATTTTATTAGTTTTAAGGCTGTTGCATAAAAATGTCTCATGTATATGTCATTAAATTCGAGATACATAGAATCGTCGTAGAAATATAGATGAAAGGTTTTGTTATCTGAAGTGTATGTTTTTAAGAAGTCTAGTATTAGTCGAGGATTTCCTTTTCCGATTTTTACGTTCCATATATTGTGTTTTTCAAAGGTGTCCCAAATAACTTCAATTTTGTCGTAGGGATTTTTCGAAATTATTATTTGATTGGGTTTATTATTTATGATTTCGTCCAGGATAGAGATACCGTCATTAATTGTTTTGTTGTTACTACTTGAGTGAGGTGTTTGTAAACTACATTCTGGTATCTGGGGTGATTGAGATGGACCTATTCTTATGTCTTGTAAAATTTTGATTTTGTTTTCTTTTGGTTTCGGTGTTTCCAAATTTTTTAAAGTTGTAGTAATGTCGGTTAGTGCTAAGTTGTTTGGGTCAAATGATTGGTCTAAAAAGGTGCCTATATCTAAGTCTATGTCTCCCGGGTTATTTATTACGCTTTCATTTTCGATCGCATTGATGCATATTCGTGAAAGTGCGTCTGCGTTCGTATTTTGTTTACCTTTTTTATATATTATTTCGTAATCGTATTCCTCGAGTTTTAATCTCCACCTTACAAGTTTACTGTTTGGTTCTTTTAGGTTAAACAGCCAGACTAGAGGACGATGGTCCGTGAAAATTTGAAATTTTCGACCAAATAGATAAGGGCGAAAATATTTACACGCCCATACTATGGCAAGTAGTTCTTTCTCGATGGTAGAGTATTTAGTTTCGGAGTCGTTTAACGTTCTAGAGGCGTAAGCTATTGGTTTGTCATTGGGAACATTTCCTTGAGATAGTACTGCACCTATAGCGAAGTTACCAGCGTCGGTTGTGAGAACAAATGGTTTTTCGAAATCGGGATATTGGAGGATTGGTGCATTGATGAGCAGTTGTTTGCAGTGATTAAAGGAGTTGACGAAATTAGAGTTATGAATTATTTTTGAATCCTTTTTTAGACAAAGAGTCATAGGTTTGGTAATTTTTGCAAAATATCTGATGAAACGTCTATAATAACCTAATAACCCTAAAAATGATTTTATTTCCTTTTGGGTTTTCGGAATTGGGAAATATTTTATAGCGGAAATTTTGTCAGGATTGGGTTTGACACCCTCTGTGGTGACTACATGACCTAAATATTGGACTTCTTTTCTTAGAAATTCGGATTTGTCCATTTGAATCTTAAAATTTGATTCTCGAAGTCTGGTGAAAACTTGTCTTAATCGGGTAAGATGTTCCTGTAGGGAAGTGCTAAAAATTACAATATCGTCTAGATATACGAGGCAAATTTCATTTTGAAGACCACGCAGTATATTATCCATCACCCGTTGGAATGTGGATGGTGCGTTTTTTAGACCGAATGGCATTCTTTTGAATTCATAATGCCCATTTTCAGTAGAAAAAGCTGTTTTTTGAACGTCGTCGGGGTCCAGCTCGATCTGATGAAATCCGTTCGCTAGATCTAAGGTTGTGAAGTACTGGCTTCTGCCTAACTTGTCTAGAATATCTGAGATATTAGGGAGGGGATATTTGTCGTCAATAGAGCGTTCATTGAGGCGTCTGTAGTCGATCACAAGCCGCCATTTACGTTTTCCAGAAGCATCTAACTTCTTTGGAACGATCCAAATGGGACTAGATCAAGGGGAGACTGAATTTTGAATAATACCTTGCTCAAGCATCTTGGAAATTTGTTGTTTGACTTCCTTTCGGTGAATTTCAGGGTAACGATAACTTTTTGTAAAAATAGGGGACTCATCTTTTAAGTTAATCTTATGCCTGATCTGATTAGTAAAAGTTAAGGGGACTTTATCACAATAGAATATATCTCTAAACTCTAAACACAGATTCCGTATTGCTTCTCTTTCTTCAGAGTTGCAATGGTCAAGGCGAAGATTTTTTAGATTGGATTTTAAAAGAGAATCGTGATACTCGGAAATATCTTGGCCGGTTTCCATTTTCTCGAGAAAGTTAATGTGGCACATATCAAGGGGTTCGATATCGACTGGTTCGGCAAAATTTATTTCAACAGGGAAATCGCAAGAATTGGTTACAGATGTTATAGCGGAATAATTTGAAACATTTACTAAAGCTTTGGGCATTTCGAGATTATTTTCAAATTTTGTATAATCAAGAATCTCTATACCTACTTTTATTTTTACAGGTACTTTTATAATTTGTTGTGTTCTCGCAGGTATGTTTATGTAATAATTTTGAAAGTCGGTTTTGGCAGATTTTTTTTTTGATTTTTCGTAAATTATAGGAATTTCAGCAAAAGGGGTTTTTAATGTCCCTGCTTTTATATTAATGTTGGCATTTAATTGGCTCAAAATATCTGCGCCTATTAAGCCATCATATTTTTGGGAAAAATCAAATAGATAAAATTTATGAAAGCCATTTGTGTTGAAAATATTGAAAAAGGGAATATTAGCAACTTCATCGTGATTAGACATAGCATGTGCCGTCTGAATATTAAAGGTTTCCTGTTTTATAAATTTTTTGTAAAATTTATGAGCAATATCAAGATTTATTAAACTTCTAGAACTACCTGTATCTATTAAAAAATATGCTTCGATTTCCGGAACAAAAATATATGGAAGGTCTGACCTCATATTATTAAGAAATATTATGTCGGGTTGTTGTCTTGATGAACAAGCGAAAAATTTTCCTCGTAATTATTGTCATTAGAATTAAAACTAGGTGAATGGTCCGTCGAGTATGTGTCAGCGTATGTGGTGTCATATGGGCATGGATATGTATTATCTGCACCATAGTAATTTTGACTTATTTCGTAGTTATTTGGAAAATAATTTTGGCTATCTTCGTATGTCGCATAGTCTGTTAGTTCTTTAATTTCCTCAGGGTTTTCATTAGAGTTTGAAGGATTAGTTATTTGTTGGGCGTATAATTCTTGAAATGTAAATTTGGGTTTTGGTTTATTTAACACAGTATTGCCTGAACTAGTGTCCATAGGAGTAACCTTATTTAATTCAGTTTGTCTCTGGTTTCGAATCATCGCGCTTGATTGTGGGAATGAGGAAAGTTGATTTTGTGGTTGTCTGTTGTTGGCAAATGGGAATCTAAAGTTTTGGTTTTGAAATTGTTGTCCTGGTTGGAAGGGCCTAGGTGGAAAATTACTTGTTGGCATTGGTTGAAATGGTCTAGGGGTAAAGTTGTTTATCATAGGTGTGGTTGGAAAAGGCCTAGGTGGAAAATTATTTGGGGGTAGCATGGGTCTAGGTAAAAGTGAAAAATTTGGTTGGGGGTATATATTTTGTGGTCTCGATTGAATGCTTGAATTTTGATTTCTTATATTAGGCAAATTTATATTATAATTGGTTTTAAAATTAGAATTCGTTGTGTAGTTTCTACCTGAGCTAAACTGAATAAAATTTTCTTCTTCGGTTGTAAATGCTAAGGCCTCTTCGAGATTTTGAGGATTTTTAAGTCTAACTACTAATTGCATATGGTAAGGGAGGCCTGCTAAAAATGTTTTTAAGGCAAAGTCGTCATAATGGGCTATTTTAATTCTTTTTTCTGTAACGTCAACTATAAGAGTACTTAATTTTGCAAATAAAAGACTCCTAGCATCTTGTATTCGCATGCCGAAATTTAAAGGAGATTCATTTTTCTGTGGTTTTATAGAAATTAAATCTTGTATGAGGCAATCAATGCCTCTTTGATCAGAGAATGTTAAATTTAATGTGTTTTTAATTAGATTCCAAGAGTTAAGTTCAGATCTAGATCCAATTAAATCGGCTGCCCTACCTCGTAATTTACTTAATATAGTATCTAAAAGTATTACATTTATAGGGTCGTCAAGATTTGTAGAATTTTGAAAATTTTTTAAAAAGTTTTCACATGAACAGATAAATCTTTGAAGCAATTTAGTATTACCGTCAAAGAGAGGAATGTTATCGGCTTGATATCTCATAAGTGGAATATCGCGACTCATGTTTTCTGTTGGTGTAGATGTTTCGAGAACTAAATTATTTTCAAGAACTGTCGAATAAGTTTCGTCGATCGAGCTTACACTTAATTGAGACAAATTTGTGATTATTTCGTCAATGTCAGACATAAAAAGAAATGTACATGTATAAAAATAAAATAAAATGCCTATGTACAATTAGGAAAAATGGGAATTGTGAAGGAAATGAGCACTTACAATAGTATTCCAGCGAAGATAAACTGCATTGTTTTTCTTGGCTACCTTTTCTTAAACTACTGCCTTGAGGATCCCGATGTGAGGTGTCCCAGGCGTCTTAATTCTAGGTTCCCAGAGGTTTGGCCGATGTTGGACTTCTCTCTGGTAGGTTCTCGAGGGCTGCAAACTTCTTTTTTTCTATTTTTTGGTTCTTGATCGACGAACTGTTGAAACAAACCGGATTAGCGATGTATGTCTTTTCCGTTCGATCAAAATCCGTGCCCGACTGCGCCAGTTAAGTTTCGCAAACCCGAAATTGACTTTTTAAAAAACAATTTATTTTGAGAACCGAGTTACATAGATTCTGCCTTATAACTAACTTAACAATATTTCACGAATACAATTTATATTAAAATATATGCTGATGTCTGCAATCGAGTTCTTGTGAATATATACAATTAGTCAGCGTTATGGAACACATAACTCCCTGAAAAGGTAATGTTTGAATGGGCTAGGTTGGCTAGGCTCTTCGGAAATATTCTCAGGTATATTATTGTATCTTGTATCAAGTGTTGAAAATTTTCTCAAAGATATAATGCAAAAACTAGAACTATTTTTTGACTTACCCTGTGTATTAGTTGAGGATTCGTATAAAAACTGTTTACACCCTGTATGAAAAATCCTTTTTTTGTGAGCATTTTGCTTTTTATTCACCAACTTATCTCTTTTATATAGCTTTTTTGCTCAAACCTTACTAAGCTGCATAGTTGTTAATGGGGGAAAAACGTATACAATGTTTTTTTTTAACTTTAAATAACAATAACTGGACAAGAATTTGAAAAATATGCTTATTACCAAATATTGGCTTCTTTATAGCAACTCCGGGAGCTTCTTATCTACACTCCATTGGTATACCGTCTCGTTCTTTTGATGTACATGCCAATTCTGCTACGCTCTCCAGAGACCGTTCACGAGAACGCACCCTTCTTAATTTATTCCACAAATGTTTTACTGCATTCTTATCAGAGCTTTTCGAAGGCTCTATAATGTGGCGATACCCGCAGTTTCGCACTATTGCTAGGGTATACGAGTGGGCATTATCCTATATCAAAATATGCAGAACGATATTCAGGTATAACAGTAATTCTAGACTTTTGCAGGTCTCCTAGTCTTTAAATTCGCTTCTGCTAGGCGTACACAATGGACTAATCGTGAATGATCAAATGTCCTGCTTACTAGTTTTACCTTAATATGGTGGATGGGAGAAAAAGTGTATGGAGAAGAACTGACGAAAGTTTCAACCAACCTTTGATAACAGAATGCGATCATTTTAATGGTAGTTCAGTTATGGTGTGGGGTGGAATTTCCGTCAATAGACGTACACCCCTTCATGTTTTTTCCGATTAGATAGTCAAAATAACAGCCTGAATTTACATCAGTGATATTTTAGAGCAATATGTGTTACCTCTTGCGGATTTAGTTGGTAACAATTTTATTCTGACGCAGGAGAGCTTCCTAGAAACTGCGGGTATCCCCACGTTACAGTGATCTACGAGAGACCCCGATATAAATGCAACAGAACATTTGTGGAACGAATTAGGAAGAACTACGCGAAAGGCGTCTTGAAAGCCTAGCAGAATTGGCAGATGCGTTATCAGGAGGATGGGACCGTATACCGATCGAAAGAATAAGAAACCTAATTTCGAGAATGCCACCCAGATTAGAAGCTCTCAGAGTTGCTACAGGAGGCAATACTCAGTATTAAGCACATTCTTCAAATTCTTTTTTATCCAAATATTGTTATTTTATTTATTTCGTATCATTTTTATTTTATTAGAATATCACTTCTGAAAAATCAAGTAGGTACCTTGGCAAAATGTAAGGTTATAATGAAAAAATTGTAATTAAGATATTTTCAAGACAAATTAGTGAATAGAATAGCAAATTAGCTTTAGAAGAAGGGTCTTTCATCTATAATGTAAGAATTTTCTATACAAATGCCCGAATAATATACAGGATGAGTCAAAAAATCAGGAAAAAAAAACAATGTTTAAGTTTTTCGATTAACATTTACGTAGCTTGGCAAAGTTTCAGCAAAAAAGCTGTAATTCGGTCAATTTTAGTGACAAACCCATGAATAAAAAAACAAAATGCTCAAAAAAAGGATCTTTCATATATGGAGTAAAAAGTTTCTATACGAATTCTCAACTAATACACAGGGCAAGCAAAAAAAATAGCAAAAAAACATGGTTCGAGCTTTTTCATTATTATCCAAGAATCTTTGAGAACATTTCCATTTTTGTCATTTCTGCTGGAAGACAAAGGTATTATTTACCTACGATGAAAAATTCTTTAAAATCGGTCCATTGGTTTAAAAGGTACAAGACATTGAATTTTGGCCAAAAATCAAGTGCGTCAGTTTATTTGGAACTGAGTATATATATATATATATATATATATATATATATATATGTTTACATATATATATATATATATATATATATATATATATATATATATATATATATATATATATATATATATATATATATATATATATATATATATATGTATATGTATACATATATATATATATATATATATATATATATGTATACACATATAAACTGCTGTGCATAATAACTGCAATTCTAAAATTTTTGTGTAAAATTCAAATTGCTGTAACTTTTCAGGGATGAGAGATATTGGGCTACGGTTTTCAGCGTATTATGGAGATATGTTTTGAAAAAAAGCCCAGTATTATGTATTTTTTCAAAGTGCGTTTCATTTTATTATACAGGGTGTGAGATGACACCGTCTTATTTTTTTAAATGTTTGTTAAGAGCGAGAACTTGTTACAGCAACTCTTAAGTTTTCTTTTTTCGACCAAAATGATCTTTGGCAAGATGCAAAAAAACAATTTGTAGCGATTTGTCGTATCTTCACTTGTTTTCAATATACAGGGTTTTTTCGAAAAAAACGACATCGTTACATTATTAACACTTCAACACGACACCCTGTACATTAGTCGGACATTGGTCACTTGATTTATTATGGGTATTTATGCCTGTAATCATATTCATAGGAGCAATGTATACATGGTGTAACATAAGTAAAAGAGAAATAACAAAATTGGAAATTAATATTTTGGTTGAATTTCGTACACTCCCTCCTTGAATCTCTTGTCAAATCTAAAATAATGAAAGCTCGCCAGTTTTGTGAGAATTTTTGAAAATAATTAATCCTTTTGTCGAAACGGTTTTTTAGGTTTTGTCTTAAATGCATTTATTATTGAATATACAGGGCGTTATTTAATAACTAATTAAGAAACGGCTACATTCTGATATTCCAGTAAATTTTTCACAATTTTTGGTTTGTTCAGCCAAAAACTAAAAAGATATGATACATGTTATGTTTCGATATTGATATACTGAGTGTTTTATATTAAGAAACCATACATTTCAATTTTCTGCCAAGCTATTGCCGTGCTATAAAATGGAATAATTAAAATAGCCCACTAATCACCGAATTAAATCGAAGCCAATTTGGCATAATAAGACAATTTTAAATGCATTGGCACTATTGCCAGATTTATACACTTTTTTTTTTGAAAATAATAAGTAGACCTTTCACTTTTTTGATACCTACTTCAAATACCCTTTGTATTTTATGAAATAAAACAAATAAAACTGGCGAGCTTTCATTATTTTAGATTTGACAAGAGATTCAAGGAGGGAGTGTACGAAATTCAACCAAAATATTAATTTCCAATTTTGTTATTTCTCTTTAACTTATGTTACACCATGTATACATTGCTCCTATGAATATGATTACAGGCATAAATACCCATAATAAATCAAGTGACCAATGTCCGACTAATGTACAGGGTGTCGTGTTGAAGTGTTAATAATGTAACGATGTCGTTTTTTTCGAAAAAACCCTGTATATTGAAAACAAGTGAAGATACGACAAATCGCTAGAAATTGTTTTTTTGCATCTTGCCAAAGATCATTTTGGTCGAAAAAAGAAAACTTAAGAGTTGCTGTAACAAGTTCTCGCTCTTAACAAACATTTAAAAAAATAAGACGGTGTCATCTCACACCCTGTATAATAAAATGAAACGCACTTTGAAAAAATACATAATACTGGGCTTTTTTTCAAAACATATCTCCATAATACGCTGAAAACCGTAGCCCAATATCTCTCATCTCTGAAAAGCTACAATTTGAATTTTACCCAAAAATTTTAGAATTGCAGTTATTATGCACAGCAGTTTATATATATATATATATATATATATATATATATAGATATAAGACATTGAATTTTAGCCAAAAATCAAGTGAGTCAGTTTATTTGGAACTGAGTATATACACATATATATATATATATATATATATATATATATATATATATATATATATATAAAAAGCAAAAATTTAATTTTTGCATGTAAGAGGCCTATGAAAAGACATTGCTTTCGATTGTGACACAGGATACCCCTCCTGCGATCGATTTCTGCAGATAAATAATTATCAGAACTAAATATATATATATATATATATATATATATATATATATATATATAATTTTAAATATATGTGGAAAAAAGCTAATTTTTAAAGATTTTTGTAATTTTATCGAATAGTAATCAAGACTTTTCCACCGGACATATCTCAAAAGATAAAGTTTCGAAATATCTAAATCTCTTAGAAATTTAATTTTTTATAGAACTACCTCAATTTAATATAGAAGGAAAAAAATCCTGCATCATGAATTGTGTTCCATTTGCCTGTATTAACGATAGGCTGATCGACAAATGAAGCTCATCATAGGGGCTATTAAGAAACGCAATTCTTGTTTATCTAGAGTTGAAACACGGCTTTTACCTTTTTAGAACAACCGAGCATGGAAAGACGTCACAACGCTGGTTATCAGTATTTATAACCCTTAAGTAAGTACGAAACCACGTACTTTTTAACTTTTTTGAAACACGTTTCTTCCGAAAGGAAAAAAACTAACGTTCTTTAAAATTTAAAATTATATAAAGCTTTTCCTACTAACATGTTTTAGCGGAATGAATTTCGCCAACATAGCATAAACTAACTGGAAAGTAAACGTAAATATTGACAAAGTTTACTTTCCTTTTTCCTCCTCCACAGGAATATTTAACCATTTGTCCGTGTTGATCTTATATTTTATCGTCTGACGTAAACAGTGTACGTATTGTTAATGGTCGAGAAGAAGAGGTGCTTAAAACATGCTTATATATATATATATATATATATATATATATATATATATATATATATATATATATATATATATATATATATATATATATATATATATATATATATATATATATATATATATATATATATATATATACAATATGTTGATTCTTAGTCCATCACGGATGAAAAAATACAATGTGTTGTTCTCATTCCGGGAGCCCATCCGTTCAATATTGTCGTTTTGAAAAGAACAGTTTTGCTGACGTTTCGCCAAAATCACATTTGGCATTTTCGAAGCTTTCTTTCTCGCGTTTGAAATATTGGTAACTGCCACGCTTCCTTTTATACCCCCACCCGGGACCGAAGGTTATATCTGATCGGCTGTTGGTCATTATTTATGTTTACCGGATGGTTTTGTCGTTGTTGTGCTAATTGCTGCTAATTGATTTCCATACTGCTGATAGTTTTAATTGTTCGTCCCTTTTATTAAAATCACCTTGTTTTTCAATTTCTGTGGCTTCTCGGAATATTCTGATCTTATAATCTATATTGGCAATCTCCCTACACCCATCGAAATTTATTTTGTGACCGGTTTCCTGATGATGTAAAAATAGAGCTGAGATTGTTTGTTTATTTCTGATGCTGAGTTTATGCTTTTCCACTCTTGCTAATAATCGTCTGTTAGTTTGACCAACGTCCTGTATACTCCGTGATTTTCCATTTTGATTTTATCTTTTTGGTTTCCAAGTAGGTTACCTATAGTTGCTTGTGGGTATTATTTGTTTGTTGTGTTTCCTAAGAATTCTTTAGATTCTGTCTGTTGTGCCTTTTATATATGGCAAGACTACTTGTGGCTTTCCCAGTTCATAATTTTTGTTGTTTCGTTGTTCGGAAACCCTGTGCATTAACAGCTTTCTCTATAGTGCGATTTGTGTAGCCATTTTTCTTTTAAAGCACTAGATATTATATTAAGTTCGTTTTGTCTTGTCTGTGTTTCAGTTAATTGGCCACAGCTTGAATTTGTGCTGGATGATGATGTGATCTTGTATTTAAATATCTGTCTGTGTGTGTTGGTTTTCTATACATGGTGAACATCTAAAATTGAAAGTTTGTTGTTTTCCTCTAACTCTAGAGTAAATTGTATTATGGCGTGACCATGTTGCGGTATACCAACTGTCATCCATATAACGAATCTATAATTTCGGCTTTAAAATTGCTTTCTCAAGAGCTTCTTTTTCTAAGTATATCTATAAATAAATTCGCGATTACTGGTGATAGCGAGGACCCCAGTGGAGCACCCTCTATTTGTTTATACATTTGTTTGTTGAATCAAAAATAAGTATTTTTAAGGCAATGCTCCAAGAGTTGTATTATATATGCCTGGAAATCCTCGTTCAAAGCAATCCTGTCCAATGCTTCGTCGATAGGAATACTGGGATACAACGATTTGACATCTAGGCTTGCTATGATATCGTCTTTTTAAAGAACGATGTCTCGTATAATTCGGGTAAAATGCTCCGAGTTTTTTACAATGCTCCGAGAGGTTTATTATATGTGCCTGGAAATCCTCGTTCAAAGCAATCCTGTCCAACGCTTCGTCGATAGGAATACTGGGATACAACGATTTGACATCTAGGCCTGCTATGATATCGTCTTTTTGAAGAACGATGTCTCGTTAATTCGGGTAAAATGCTCCGAGTTTTCTACAATGCTCCGAGAGTTGTATTATATGTGCCTAGAAATCCTCGTGCATAGCAATCCCGCCCAATGCTTTGTCGATAGGAATACTGGGATACAATGATTTGACATCTAGGCTTGCTATGATATCGTCTTTTTAAAGAACGGTGTCTCGTATAATTCGGGTGAAATGATCCGAGTTTTTTACAAATAAATCAGCTTTTCCGACAGCTGGTTGCATAATTTCAGCAAGATATTTTTCCGGTTTTTGTAGCGGTGAATGAACAGCACTAACAATAGAACTGATGGGCGCCCCTCGTTTGTGTATTTTTGGTAAACCTTAGTGTAGGGCATCTATAGCTATAGCGAAATATGACTTCACATACTAATTACAACAACAAAAAGTATGCTTTGAACTGGTGCACACCTCCCAAAAAAGGTATGATAATATTTTGGTTTATGTGTTACATGTTTTGATGCCTTTATTAGAGTATATAATAAAAAATAATAACACATATTTTTCTCTAAGATATATAAAAAAACAAAAGATTTTTCTCTTGGTTACCTACTAATAATAATAATAATATACGTATGTGTATTAGTTATAATTACGTTTGTTTGTGAATTTAGATGTATGTATGTAATACTTTAATCTTTTTCAACTTCCTATCACCAAAAAAAAAACAAAACATCCACTTGTAATGTTACTCCATATTTCTGTCCTTGTGTTTACAATTTAAAATGTATGTATTTTAGCCTGTTGATGGTGGTAAACGATCGCCGAAACGTTGCCGAATAAAAAAAAACATAATAAACGAAAAGTATTATTGGGAACCCTTTGATTACTTTTGTACTTAACCAACTAAATTAACAGAGCCAAACTACAGAATCAAAATCGAGTCAAATAAAACGATTTCCTTTTTAAATGTGTTCAAAAGAAGGGTAATGAAATATTAGTACACAGGAAATCAATGCTTAAAATACCTAAATGCAAATTCTTATTACTATTTAGCACAAAAGATTGTTAATTCTTTAATATTAAAGACCTTTAAAAATTTCAACAAGCTTTTTCACCTTTGGAAAATTATAAACATACTTAAGCTTTAAGAGGTAATTTGCAACTTTGGGAGAATTTAACCAATAGAATTTCCCCAGGGTCTCAGTATGAGACACAAGGATCTTGGGATGGAATTGGGCTCGGGCGAACCAATCTAAAAAAGAGAATGTATAAAATACTTTTGGATTAAAATTAAATGATTTAGTTTTCGACGTCAAGTCAAGAGATCAAAACCTTAAAATGTAAAGAACTGAAAACGAAATTGAAACTAACAAATAAACTATAAAATGGGGATTTTTAACAGAATTCGTTTAGTTTCGTATATCACAACATATAAAATATATATTTTTAATATTTCAGATTAAACTAGTACCTTTTTATGTTTTATTTAGTCGTTATATTTTTACCTACATGTATTTTTGATAAAATTTAAAAAAAAATGGTAGTGGTAAAACGTATCGCTAATATTTTTAGGGCCTGATAAAATTACATATTTTAATTGTTGTAGACCGGAACGGGCTATTATCATATGGCTGCTAACAATCGGAGACATTTAACATTTAGAAAACGTGTTTTTAAATTTTGGGACGTTGCCGTTTCGAAATTTTTGCAGGTAGGGGGTGAATTTTGACGCATTTTTAATAGGGGGTTTATAACAATGCAAAACGATTGACGTCGAGGGTTCCCAGTACAGCGCTGTAACACGAAAAACTCAAAATTATGTGACAAGCATTATTCTCGAAATCTGTCCAACGGATCACGTTACGTCTGCGAACGTAATCGTTTTTTTAACTTGGTTTCAATTTTTCTATAGTAGTGCTACATACTGAACTGAAACTCCTTTCAAAACGAACACGATTAAATTAAAAAATAATCAAATTGATAAAATTCGAACCAAGTTAAAAAATGTCTTAAAAGAGACCAGTTCTATATTTAGTGAAAAAGAGAAATACATGTATATTAACAAAAACTCTTCTTCACTAACATTATACGGTCTCATAAAAATACACAATAAGGCCGGGTATATCTTGCATAAAAACCACTTTAAGGAATACCGCTGTAAAACTTAATACATAGTTTTTAAAAATATCATATAACTTAAACCACAATTTTCTGTTAAAACCAACATCGAATTTACTAGAAAACTGAAAGAAGATATAACATTGCCGAACAATAGTATTTTAGCATCCTGTAATGTAACCAATATGTTTTCGAATATACCAAATGAAGAATGCATTAATATAATTAACCACATACGAAGAAATGAATAAACTTTCTAATACTTCATCAGTGCGCAAAAATACTTACTTCATGCATAAACTACTGAATTTGACGGGGAATACTATAAACAAAAAGACGATTTAGCAATGGGTTCCCCCATAAGCCCATTACTAGCAGAAATTTTTATGACACATTTTGAAGAACATTTTTTAAAATACCCTTTGCAAAGGATATCTTTTTTTGGTATAGATACGTGGATGACATATTGGTGTGCTTCACAAGAAATAAAAAAACTACACACAGCTTTAAATCACCTCAATTCAATCCATAACAAAATTAAATTAACACTCGAAATGGAAGAAAACCATTCAATACATTTTCCAGACATCAGATAATAAATTAAAATTTAATATCTACAGAAAACCGACTTATACAGATGTAAATATACCAAAGGACTCTCTAATTCATAGAGCTTCTTCTGTGCCATTACACAAACAGTGGAAAGGGAACTTAACGTCATTAGATCTATTGCAACAAATAATGGCTACAAATTGTCTGAAATTAACACAGTAATTTTTCAAAATATAAATTATTAACTATCCAACAATATATCCTAAGGTTAAAGATTCCCATTTAAAATATACAACAATTACATATTTTGGACCAATATCTAACAAAACTGGAAATATTTTGAAAAGAATTAAAAATACTAAAGCTACATTTCGACCGTCACCAAAACTCTCTAATTTGATTTTTAATGTCAAAACAAAAATAAATAAGTACAAAAAGTCTGGAGTTTATAGGTTAAAATGCGACAAAAGCAATATAGAGCAAACAGGGAGAAATATCGATGTTAGATTCAAAGAGCATTTAAATTTCCTGATATAAATAAAATAGATGTAATACTTTTGGACCAATACAAATTGGACTTCTTAGAAGCAATAGAAATTTATAAACACTATAAAGACCCAAACAGATGTTGGAAACACCACCCTATTAAAACTTTTTGACCATAACAAATGTACAGTTGGTTTTCCCTAATTATAATCTTAAGAATTTTTGTCTGTATATATCTGACTTGATTGTAAATATCTTCATTGCGTGTGAAAATGTACTAGTAGTACGAAACTGCAGTCACACCTAGTGCAAAAATAAAATAAGTGACAATTATCCGAGCAATACTTGTGTTTTCATTTATTTGTATGCTTTAGGTTTTAAAATAAAAAGGTGCAACGAAATTTTAAACTATGTTTTAATTTGGCCCAAAGTCCATATAAAAAAAAACTATAAATATCAACTATAACTGTGTCTAAATTGTGCCCAGAGGAGTTATTTGCGCAGAGTTTAAATTCGGTGGATTTGTCTAGATGAAATTAAATCATGTTTACAATAATTATTGTATTTGTTGTTCGTATGGAGTATATAAGCGAACTGCCCTGTTTATAATACATTATGTTACCTATAATATTTTATATTTAATATTAAATTTATTTCGTTTGTAGTTTGTTAATAGTTATCGGTAATAGAGATTTCTGTTCTTTTTTTAGACTTTAGCCTGCATATTTTAGATAAATTTAAAAATATCTTGGATCTTTTTTGCAGTTACAATAATATTCATATTTTATTTCGTATTTTCTGTTCTATAGCCAGAAAATCTGATAAAACATATTTTTTCGTGAATTTAACATTAAGGTTGTGCTATATAAAAAATAGTCTGTAAAACTGCAGCTTAATAAAATAACTAAAGTGATAAACTTAACGGATCTCAAGGACCATCTGTTACATATTCGGTCTATTATAATCAAAGCACTGCCGTTAAAATTGTAATATATATCAAATGGTGTGTTAAACTTCAAATATGAAAATTAACTAAAGTATTTAAAAAACTGGCATATTCAATGAACCTTAAGGACCTTTCGTTTCGACCTAACACTCTTATTTTTCTAAAATAGTGCGTTTTTATTAATAAAGCACCATGAAAACATCAAATATTTTTTCTGCAGACATACTCTTTATAATGTTTTTATGAGCGAGTATCAAATAATTGATATAATGGAATTCGTATAGCACCCTTTAAATCGTTCAGTGTAGAGGATTATAGTGGGAAGAGGGCAGGCAAATAAAACCACTATGGTAATTTATATCCCAACGTTTCGTGGTCAATTACCACTTTCTCAAGGGTCTATAATAAATAAAAGGTTGCTTGACCTATATAATAAATTTTTGACTGTCATTATTTTTTGCGCAATAGATTGGTTAGAATAAAATTGTTTTTCTATTTTTTTACTACTTCTCTGGGTTTTTGTTATATTTTAAATTTGTGACCTACTAGGTTAGATGTTTCGTGTTATTTTTTAAGTTTAATTTATTTATTAATTGTCTTTGTATACGAGATAAACATCTAATTCTTTAATAATCTAACTAAAAATGTAAAAAGGGTGTATTTGCTAAAATTTTGCAGCCATCTCATGAAGCTATATAAATGTACATACACTAAAATGATTTATAAAGGCATCCAGACCGCGTGAGTTATTGGTAAGTTAAACGTTGTTATTTACTCTTATCTTAATGTGTTCAATTTATTGTTGCTCGTCATTTTTTAAATAGGGTTAAGTACAATTTTTGACATTTTAAACTAGATAAGTTTAGCATAGTACGACCAAATGTAATGTGTCTTCTTCTTTTTCTTTGTTATAGGCCCTTGAGAAAGTGGTAATTGACCACGAAACGTTGGGATATCAATTGCCACAGTGGTTTTATTTGCCGGCCCTCTTCCCACTATAATTCTCTACATAATTAATATATTTTCTGTTAAGCTCAATCAAGTGCTCGAAATTTAATTTTTTGCTATCTATCACTTCAAATTGTCAGCAATTTTTAAATAAATCGCTCAATTCTGAATTTTAAAATTATAATTCGTATATAACCCTTGACATTACATAGATAACGACGCTCATATTCAGGAATATACAAAAATTGCACGCTGGTGAATTTTCAGAAATTGCGTTACATCAAACAATTTAAAAAACATATATGCTTATATAGCTACATAAATCCAGCTTGATTTTAGCTTCGATGTTAACCCCGCTCGAGTCGATAATTCCATAACTCATTTTGAATTTTCGTTCCGTTGTGCCCTGCAATAAAAAATGCCGACACTAAAACAGATTGTTCTATGTGCATTTACAGATTTTAATCGATTTATGTTTGTTTTCGTTAAACGTGTACATTTTTGACGCATCTAAAAAGTTGGCATGTTTTCTACGTGTAGGCACAAATTTATGGCATATATTTGCACTGTTAGCTAGGAGGTCATGCATGTTAACCCAAACTCAATGTTTACCGTAAGGATCTCCATAATCTTTTATAAAGGTATTTTTTTTACGTTTTAACATTACTGTTCGTTTTTTTTTGTTAAAAAATATATATATATATATATATATATATATATATATATATATATATATATATATATATAGGATGGAAATTTTAACTGGAATTAATTTTGTATTAGAAAACCTCTTTATTTGCTGAAAAAATAAAGCAGCACGGGTCTCTTAATTTTTTGTTCCGCACGCTCTTTTCGCCTCTTCATGAAATTTACTTGTGTTTTTGGGGGTAGAGACAGCCCCTAACTATTTTTTTTTAATATAGAGGTATGTATTGTGATGATAACTCGTTTGAAAGGGCATAAAGACAGGAATATGACTCACTATTTACTTTTGCATTTCGGTGATCTAGAAAGCCATAAAAAAATAACATTTGGCCATTTTAACAACAATTTGTACTACAAATGCACTGGCGCAACTAGGGTGGGGGGACTAGGGTGAGCTTAGCTCCTCCAACCACGTAATTAGCCCCCCCGCCAAGTGATTGGTGAGGGCCAACCAAAACACTTAAACTCCATTTTGTTTGTAAGGTATTCTTCCGTAGCATAGTTTATTTTTCTCTTTCATCTTCCATTTTTGAGTTAATAAATAAAAAACTAATTTAACATCTTGTATACTTTTGACCAATTAAATTGGACATTACTTGGGCTCACGAAAACGAAAATTACTGGCTCTTAGAGTGTACAAAATCATGCAGGTGTGAGGTTGTTTGCCACATGGAAATGTTTATGTTCGTATATGGGGACCAGGTTACGAGTTTTCGCTCGAATTTAAAAGACGGCGGTATCGAGGTCAATTGATCGGCAGTGACGGTATTTTTTAAGTTGTTTAAAGGAGTAAAAAAAAATCATATTTTGAGGACGCAAAACCGATAATAGTCAAACTGAAAACAGAAATAGGTGGGGTAAATGTTATAACAATAAAAAATAATGGAAGTCATTACTTCATCCTTCTCGACTATACATATTTAAAATAAAATTGAGGTGATATTCCAAAAAACAGCGAAACTTCTGTTATTTAATTTTTTGTATTAAAATCATGTTTGTCTAGTATACAGGCACTTTGGCAGGTTTCCAGTTAACACGTGAAGTGATGCATATATTATGTTATACAGGAGAAGTGATAAACTTTTGAACTCCTTAAAAATGTTATATACGAGATTCATCGTTCTATGTAACTTTACGTGTCGTAATTTATTAAAAAAATATATTTTTTTGACAGCTGTCATAGGTATTAATCAAATCGTATATAGCTGAAATATAAAAACTTAGACAATATCAAAAGTTTATAATTAAATCAGAGCCGTACGAAAAGATGCGGCCTAATAAAATGTAAAAAAAATATTACTAAAAACTGGATGAACTGCTAAAATTTAGAAGGCGTAAATATTTTATATTTTGAGAACTCCAATTATAGTCAAAAATAAAAAAGAGGTCATATTTTGAAAAACGATGAAATACGGCAAATTCTTAATTTTTTATATACATTGTCGTGTCGTGTTAAGATTTAGATAAAGTTAAGATGAAAATTTTTATGGCATTAACTGGGAAAAAATATCCTGGAGAAAAAATCATTGTTTCTTTAAAATTGGTTTTATCCTTCGAATATTGAACGAATTAGAAGGTTTTATCGTATACTCAATATTATCTTATAAGTGTCAGGTCTTGAGCCCCCCCAAAAGTCCATGTCTAGTTGCGCCACTGTAGAAATGGGTTTTGCCTGTACAAATTCTCTAATAAAAAAGAAACGTGTTATTGTTATCGTTGTTTGTTTACTGGCTGGCAGTTCCAGTTCGGCAACTTGCAAGAGAAAATTACATAAGCCATACGTCTGCATTAAAGTGAATGAAATCATGTCATATGCTTATAAAATGTTATTGGTACAAGAGATGGTGGAAGATGATCCGAGCCATCGTCTTCAGTTTTTTGAAGTGATGATGAAAATGCACTTGATTAGTAATTAGTAGATTTGGACTAGATCCTTTTGCACTAAATTGTTAAGTCAATAAACACATCTATCGATATTGACGGACAGAAAATTCTCACTGAATGCATAAAACGCACACCCAGCGTCCGCAAAAACTTAGTGTTTGAGCAGGCATAATTGGCAACCAGCATTGGGCTAATATTCTTTCAAGATAACTTAAATTAAAATGTGCGACAATATTTAAGAGAAGCTTCTCCAAACCTCTGGATAGGAAGAAGGGGTACCATTGAATGACCCCCAAGATCGCCGGGCCTTATTCCCCCGGGATTGTATCCCTTGAAGTAGAAGACTTAATTATTAATATAGATGATAATAATAGCAATAGTGATAGTGATTTCAATAGTGAGTAATGAGTAAACTGTAATAAGTCAAATGATTTGTATACTAGTAATACCATATTTTGGTATTTATTTTAAACACAAGATAGTTATTTAAATACAGGATCCGGACTTGCTTCTACAACTCTCCAAATTTTGGACACTTAATTCCAAATTATATTGTTATACTAGTAGGAGTCAACCGAAATTGATGTCCAGGTTACCAGATGTTCTCTTGGTAACCACAAATGTCGGTTTTGCTCTTGTTGGTGACTGCTGTGGTTTTGTGTATTAATTTTGACGCTAGTTGTACTCATCTTTCAACTAATTAACCCTACTAAGGACGATGTTAAGTCAGAATCATGTGTCGTCTACAGTTAGCCAAATTTCATTGCTCTAGCGTTTATGTCGAAAAAAAAAAATCCATTCTCTACTATATGTTAGCTCTTTCCGCGTTAACATTTCCATGATATATATGTATATATATATATATATATATATATATATATATATATATATATATATATATATATATATATATATATATATATATATATATATATATATATATATATATATATATATATATATATATATATATATATATATATATATATATATATATATATATATATATATATATATATATATATATATATATATATATATATATATATATATATATATATATATATATATATATATATATATATATATTATTTATTTATATTTATTTCAAGCTTGTGTAATTACCTGATATAAAAGACACGGATATCATATCTTGACAAACTATGATACTGAAATAAATCCACTAATTATTATTTTTTTATATATATATACATATATATATATATATATATATATATATATATATATATATATATATATATATATATATATATATATATATATATATATATATATATATATATATATATATATATATATATATATATATATATATATATATATATATATATATATATATATATATATATATATATATATATATATATATATATATATATATATATATATATATATATATATATTTGACTCGACTCATTTATTATTGCGTTCATTTTATATTCATAATCCGGCATGAAATACCTGTTACTGATTTTGAATAAATATCTATTTTTACCGCCCCTCAAAGCATTCGAGTAAATATTTGCAACTTGGATGAATGCTCAGTTAAAAAGTATGTCCTGTCAAAATACTTATCCTGAAGTGGAGATATCATCGTCTGGTACGTATTTTTTTCTCAACTCTATTTTATACCAATCTTCAGCGAAAACGTATGCGTATAATCAATAAGTTCATTCTCGCTGGATTAGAACGCTCAAAATTAAATTTTTCGCTGCGCAAGCTGCGACTTCCATCTACTTCACTCACAACGGAGCCTAAACTGACATAACCTAACCTTTTATACATATTATAGTGGGTAACAAAAGGTCGAAACCTCCAAATATCTCGAGAACCGTTCACCTAATTTTAATTAAATTTGCACCCACCGTGTATGGAAATGTTTCGAGGCCGCAAGTGACATTTGCAATATTGCCAAGTTTACAGTTTTTAACTAATTGATAAGAATTTTTACTTTTTATAAAGAATACCCTGTATTTTATTGCATTTTACAATTCTAAAAATTATTCTATAAATGTCTCCTAGGATACATTTAATTCAAATTTCAGATTTTGAATGGTCACATGTACGGAAACCAGTATTGAAATACCAGATGAGGTACTGACTTTTAACGTCAAATTTGAAACAATAGATTCGTTAAACGACACTCAAAAATAGAAAATTTAATTATACTGGCTTATAAGGACCAAAGAAGAACGTTGTAGCAAGTTTGCGAAATATTAAATGATAAATATCCTAATCGAAATCAAATAGCAAAGTCAACGGTGTGCACGGTGTGCAAAATTTCGACCCAATTAAATGCAACAGGACATGTGAAGGATGCTGCGAGGTCTGGCTGCCCTAAAACAACGAGAGATGGGAATAAAGCTTTTGATAGGTTAGTCAGTTTGGAGGAGAATCCCCATGGCTAAACCAGGACGCTTCTCAAAACATGTGCGGGCATTGACTACTACATTCCAACCCTATAAAACAACACTAGTGCAAGAACTTTCTGATGATGATTACGGCAGACGTAATCATCATCAGAAAGAATTCTGTGAGACGATGATGGACCTTTGTAACGCGAATCCAAAATTCATTGGTCAATTTTTTTCTGATGAGCCGACTTTCATTTCAAATGGATCCGTCAACCGACATAATTGTCGATATTGGGTGAGAGAAAGCCGTAACTAGGTAAGAGAACATACTCAGTTTCCACATACACTTAATGACTGGGCTGGAATAATAGGTCGGATGATAACTGGGCTTTTTCGTAGCGGGAAATCTGAAGGGTTCCAAATATGTGCATTTATTAAAAAGTGAACTTGTTCCGGCTTTGGCGCGATTATTTCCGAATCCTCGTAAATTCCGTTTTACCACTATAAAATAATTTTATGAATTTATACCCAAAACGATTTTTTTAGATAATAACATGGTTCCAAATAACGACATCTGGTTGCAGAAGCACGAAAATGTGTTTTTTTGGAAGAATTATCGAGTAAATTAACATTCTTCTTAACGTTCTCAATCCCTTTCCGCAATATTTAGCTCACTGTCAAGAAGTAAACATTTTAAGCACTTGATATGAATTTTTCAAAATCTACTCTCTTTAGCTGCATTTATTATTTCGATTAGGTATTTAGTATTTTACTCACAAATCGTTAAATTCAGGAACTAAATGTAGCTTATGATATATTTTTAGAATAATCTGTAGAATCAGAATATTTAATTGTATTGCATTTTGTTGGTATTTTGCATACAGTAGACTTTGCATTTGGAATTCGATTAGTATATTTATCATCAAATATTTTACAAACTTAAAGCCACGTTCTTCTTAACCCAATATCATTAGGATTTTGCTTAACCATTCAATTATTTTAAATTTAATGTTGACATACCTCAACTGGTGTTTAAATACTGCTTACCGTTCAGGTGAACAATAACATTAATAATTAAAAAAAAAATCGGTAAATCGGTAACTTCCATCGTTATGAATCTTTCCTTTTATACGAAATAGTGAAGTGTGGCTCAATTTAGTTCAGTATATAGTCAGTTAGTAACACATATACTGACTTTAAAAAAAATTATTTTTTCACACTTGATATTTGGACATAACTTAAAATAAATTCAATAAGTAGTTCTTATATTAACTCGCAACGTCATGTTGAATTCGTACCAGTTTAACCCTATATCACATTTAATTTTTGTGCAGAATGTGAAGTCAATTGAATAAGACTTTTTTACGTTGTTTTTTTAAAAATTTTATTTGGATAATTAGTTTTTTCAGTAATAATTTTTTTTACGATTCACTAGGCCACCATTTTATTCCGGGATATTGGATTTTTATCAAAATATTACCAGGTCATCCCTATATCACGCTTAGTTTTTTACCAAAAATTAAAATCACTCTGATAAGTAATTTTTAAGCTCTGCCGTGAACCGACACAGAGACAGACAAACCGACAGACGGGACGACGAAATTCATAAAACATCTCTTTTGACATCTAGGGACGCTAAAACGTGAGGCTGTGTAAAACTTGTCAAGATGATTTTTCATGATTACAAATATTATATTCAGCCGCCAGGTTGTTCTGTCATCTTGAATTAGTACCACTGTTTTACTAGTTCATGTATATATCATAATTATTTATGACAGACAATTTGAAATCAGTCCATTAACTAGTGTTTGTGGCTTAATTTTTAAATATTTTACTATAGCGCCATTTTGTTCCTCCAACTTGGATTCGTACCAAAATTTTTTTAGTTGATCCCTATATAATACTTGCTATTTGTGAAAAATATGAGAGAACTTGGATAAGTAGCTTCTTAGTAATAATTTTTTTAACATTTCACTAGGCCGCTATTTGGTTTTGGCATACAGGATTTTTTCCAAAATGTTACTAAGTCACCCCCATATGACTGTAAATTGTTAACGAAACTTTGAAATCAATCGTGTAAATAATTTTTAAGCTATGCCGTGATCTGAGAGACAGACACACAAACGGACAGACGCACGGACCGACGGACTTAATAAAACATATTTTTGGCATCTAGGAACGCTAAAACGTGAAGATATGTAAAACCTGAAAAGATGATTTTTTGACGATTACAAATATTTTATTGCGCCGCCATCTTGATATAGTGCCACGGTTTTACTAGTTTATCTGTATACCACAATTATTTATGGCTCACAATTTGAAATCAGGCACTTAAGTAATATTTCGGGCTTAAATTTTGAAATATTTTATTAAGCCGTCATTTTGTTCCGCCATCTTGGATTCGCTTGATTCCTACTACTTGATTTTTGTGCAAAATTTGAGATAAATTGGAAAGTTGTTTTTTAGTAATAATTTTTTAACATTTCACTAGGACGCCATTTTGTTTTGCCATATTGGATTTTTACCAAAATGTTACTAGGTCATATGGGTCATATGGGGATATGACCCTTGATCTTTGTGCATAATTTAAAATAAATAGTAGTTTTCTTGCCAGTTTATTTCTAATATCACATTAAATTTTTTGGCATTTAGGAACCTCTCAATATCATAGTAGATTATTGTACAAAAATTGAAATCAATCTCATAAATAGTTTTTTCAGGCTGATTTCTTAAATGTTTTGTTCATTTTTACGTAATACTTGATTGAATTTCTAATTTTTGTGCAAAATTTGTAGTAACGTGGACGATTCCTTTATTTTTAATATTTCACTAGGCCGCCAATTTGTTTCGCCATATTGAATTTTTTACCAAAATGTTATCAGGTTATGCCCATATTACCCTTAAGTTTTGATTAAAATTTAAAGGGTAAGTAGTTTTTTAGCTACGCCATGAACAGACAAACGGGCAGACAGATAGACCGACAGACCAACGGAATTTAAAAAATATGTTTTTCAGCATCTGGGAACCCTAACGCGTGAAGATCTGCAAAAATATGGGGGGAGGGGGGTGATTTTTTCACGATTAAAATAGGTATTTTCTTTTTACGAGGAAAGTAAAAATCAATCAGGTTTGATGTTTTTTAGTTATGTCGCGAACTGGCAGGTCAGACTGACAGACCGACGGAATTGATTATGCATTTTTTACATCTATGAGACGCTTAACTTTGAGATATGTAAAATCTGGGAGGATGATTTTTTTGACGATTTCAAACACTTTATTTTAACATTTTGCTTTGCCATAATGGATTTTTACCAAAATGTTATCAGGTCATCCCCATATGACACCTAATTTTTGGCCAAGACGGAACAAGAGACCGACCGACGGAATTAGGAAAACATGGGCTTTAGCATCTGTGAAATCTAAAACCTGAAGATCTGTAAAAACCCCGGAGGGTGATTTATTCACCATTACAATCCCTTCTACGAATATGATTTAGGAGTTTGTAGAAAAATTCATAAAACATTTACATATATTTTAACACACTGTCTCTGGAAAACGAATAGTTTGCGTACCCCTGTTTATATAAACTGTTGTTTTTATTTTACTTATCATCAGAAAATATTTCTGATCATAAAATGGTTTTTTGCTCATTGGACTTAATTAAGGCACCAATTGATCCTAAAATTATTCAGTACCGCTCTTTTAGAAGTTTTAATGTGAATGACTTTCATAGAGACATGCAAAATCTGCCCTGGAATAACATTGTATATGAGAATAATATAAATTGTAAAATTAATATGCTTAATGGCTTTATCCTCATGTTGTTTGACATCCATACTCCTATTAAACAATCGCGTATTACCAAGCCAAAAGCACCTTGGCTAACGGAAAATCTTAAAATTTTTATGAAACAGAGGGACACAGCATTGCAAAGATTTAAAAGGACGAGGGACAACGTCGACCGGGTCAGGTATAAGCAATTGAGAAATTTTACATTAGCAATGGTTAGACGTGAAAAAATACAGTATTTAAACTCATTATCGTTAGAAAAAAATTCTAAAAAAACCTGGAACGCTTTGAAAAATTTTAATATAACCGCAGGTAGGAATAACATTTCAATTCCCAACAATTTATCTGATCCTGACGCTATAAATAATTTTTTTTGGTACGTTTTTGCAAAATATTACTGATTGTGGGAATATAATTAACTTTTACAATAATAACATATATAATAATAATATTAATAATAAC
Organism: Kuschelorhynchus macadamiae; assembly: GCA_030620095.1. NCBI lineage: Eukaryota > Metazoa > Arthropoda > Insecta > Coleoptera > Curculionidae > Kuschelorhynchus > Kuschelorhynchus macadamiae. The sequence goes on along the minus strand of JAUTXW010000852.1, from coordinate 26,870 downwards.
AATAATATGAATAATAATAATATAAATAATAATAATAATAATAATACCGAACAATTTTCTTTTAATTTGGCAGAAATATCTGATATACATACAATTTTAAATGGAATTAAATCAAATGCTACTGGAAATGATCAGATATCACCTATAATGCTAAAATATTGCAGTCCCTTTATAGACAGATATATTACGCACATTATTAATTCTTGTATTGAAAACAGTTTCTTTCCAGATCAATGGAAAATATCAATCGGTAAGCCCCTTTCTAAAGTTTCTCGTCCTAGTAGTTTCAATGATCTTCGAATTATAAGTATTTTGCCTGCACTCTCCAAAATTCTTGAAAAAGTCTTATTTAAACAAATGTATGAATTTTGAATTTCTAATAACATAATTCCCGACAGTCAATGTGGATTTAGAAAGAACTTCAGTACTTCGGTTGCTCTGATTAATGTGATTGATGATGTTATTCGTGCCTCAGATAAAAAAATGAACAGTGTATTGATATTGCTAGATTTTTCAAAGGCGTTCGATACAATTAATCATAATCTTCTCTTAGCCAAACTAAAATATTATGGTTTTCAAAGAGAGGCTTGTCAAATCATTCAGTCTTACTTCACTGAACGCTATCAAAAAATATTTTCTAATAACAAATATTCGGAACAAATAAGAGTAATGTCTGATGTTCCTCAGGGCTCTATACTTGGGCCATTATTATTTCTTGTCTATACGTCGGATATTCTAAAGTCCTTGAAATATTGTAAGGTGCAGGCTTACGCTGATGACACTCAAATTTATTACTGCTTTGATTTTGAGGATTATATAGAGTCTGAAGCACTTATTAATGAAGATCTAGAAACTCTAACTCAACTTTCTTCTCAGCATAATTTAATGTTAAATCCCTCTAAGTCCCACCTTATGCTATTTGGTAATAAAAATAAAGTCAATTTACTTAAAGATAATTTTAACATAACATTAAATGGCATTAAGCTTTCTGTAGTAAATTCTGCGCGAAACTTGGGGATAATTTTAGATAGCGAATTGAGATTTCGGGATCACCTAAAAAAATTGTTTCAAAAATCTTACTTATCTTTAAAAATATTGTACAATAACAGGCATATCTTAAATTTTCAATTGAGAAAGATGCTTTGCGAGTCACTGGTTCTTTCTAACTTCAATTATAGTGACTTTGTTTATGGGTTTTGCATAGATAACGAAGGTAGAGCGCGCATTCAGAGGGTGCAGAATGCCTGTGCGCGATTCATCTTTGGCCTAAGAAAGTTTGACCATATTTCGCACACATTCTCCGAACTAAACTGGCTTAGGATGGATTCGCGCAGGCTTTTGCATTTTAGTACATTTATCATTGGAATTCTGAGTGAGCTTGGGTCTCCAGCCTCTCTTCGGGAAAGTTTGATACCTCGCAATAACGTTCATAATGTCAATATTCGCTATGGGGGTAGATTAACAATGCCTCATCACCAGAGTGCCCTGTTTCGGAGGTCATTTACATTTAATGCCGTCACTACTTACAATTCATTGCCTTACCTCATTTGAATGTTCGGATGTTCAAGGTTCAGTATAAAAAGTACCTTCTGACATTGGAATTTAATTAATTTTAATTTTCTATTTGATATGGTTTTATTGTTCTTAACAGGCTGTCAATTGTTGTTTGTACAAACATTGTTTTTTTTTTAATTATTGTTTTATTTTTGTTTACCTACAAAATGCATTTGTGTCCGTTTCTCGAGAATAATAATTAATTTTGAGTATTTTATTATCACTTTACGAAATTATTAACTAATGTTACTTGCTAGTGTATGGTTCAGTAGAGTAGCTATTTAAAGCTAGACTTCGCCATGCTCTCGCAATTATTTAATAGTTTAAAGTCTATGTAGAATGTATGTATTATTTTCCTGTAATATAAGGCATTATTTATTTATTTATTTTTTTTATTAATCTACAATCTATATAGATAAACTTTTGTAAATTTCAAATACCCGATGTTAATATTAATAAATAAGAAGTTGAGCGTTCAATATTAAATTACTTCTTGTTGCTTCTATTAGCATAAAAATAGGGGAACTTTAATGGCCCGGTCCTAAAAACCTATACTTTTTTTATATAATAAAGAATTTTAATTCTATAAAAGTGTCATTTTTGTATGAGAAAATAACAATTTTTTTTAACTATTTCAGTTTTTTTTGAACGGCATCTTCAATTCAAGACATTAAACTTACGATATCCCAATAATATACAATCCCATTATTGCAGTTAGCCGCTTTTATGAAACGCGACTGATTCGATAAAAAATAGTTAAGAAATCTCAATAAATTTGGATCTCTATATTCTACGTCATCTATATCTATTCAAGAGGCAAATTACCTGAAGTCGTTTTACTTTTCCAAGTTGCGACCGCACTAGAAAACCACAAACTATGGCTTTCTATATATAATAAGGCCAATTCCTTCATTCCTTGGATATACCTATTTCAGAAAATTTGTTTCCAATATTAAATCATATAGTAATATTACTAATAAGCGAAAAAGAAAACGGATTTCCTGGATAAGATTTTATGGAGCAAGGAATTTGTAATCAAGGTTGTGGTTATGTTACTGACATACTGTGATTAATTTATTCGAACTCTAATTCTATCTACTTTGATAGACGGTAATAAATGAGATTTTTGCTTGAAGGCAATATTAATAATAATTTAATGAAGCACTTTGTTACGCCTTGACATACATATTCTGTAGAGCTTATTATAATAAATTGCTATCCTATTAAAAAATGCCAAGGTAAAATATTTCATTAAAATATGTTTAGGAACATTGCTACACCAACAAAAGGCAATATATTTGACAGAAGCGGTAATAGAACAACAAAAAATTTGCTTTTTAATTCAATACCTATATTCCAAGGCATTATGGAGCCCTGTATTTTGGAACCATGGACCAGCGTCAAAGCAAATGTTTCTCCATGATTAACCATCATCGGCACCAAATGAAACCTTTGGAGAGATATTGCAACTAGCAAATATTTCTGCTAACCTTCACCAGACTCGCTCACTTTCGTCTTGAGATTTTGGGCCCACTATAGTTTCGTCTGTGAATAAAACTCATTTCCAGTTATTCACAGACCAATTGATATGATTTCGGGCAAAAAGTAAACTGGTAATTCTGTTTTCCCTGATAGGATGTGGTGCAGTTTCTGGCTTTCTACTGTCTAATCCTACTTTTTTTAACCGTATTCGAACTGTTGGAGCAGATATTGAGACACTACGAGTAAATTCGAGTTCATTTTCTAACATTGAACTAGTGACTGACCTGTTTCTTAAAGCATATTGTCTAAGAGAACGTTCAACTTTGTTGAAAATGTATCGTTTTCGTCCTCGATCTGTCCTTCGGAAATAAGTTCCAATTTCATTAACCCATTATTCCAAAGATGGAACAATTTTGCATTCTATTACATAAGCACATGGTCTAAGATGCTTAATGTTTTTATGACGGGTATTAATATGCCTTAGATATAAATAAGTTGCGTTAGTTGTATTCAGAGTGCCAAAGTCGTAACAGTGTGTCATGTTTCGACTACGCTGCTATGAGTAACAAAGAGTAAGTTAATATTTTTTTACCTGTTTCTTTCTAAGTACCGGATTTACCAAACTAAGACACGTATATAATTTTAAATTATTTTTAAGTCATAGAGATTTGCTAAAATATACAGGAAAAACTTTTACGCCCTCATAAAAAAGAACGTGCCAATAATGGAACACCGGGCCTACCGTAGTTAATGGTTTGATAAGGGTCTCGGAGACTGCGTAGGTTGTTGATAGCTGCTCGGTAACAAAACTCTGAGAAATGCCTACTGTGCTACTAACGAATGAGTCAGAAAATCGAGAAATCGAATTCAGCTGTGCCAACAGATTCTACTCTCACGTCCACGAAGATATACTCTCGTGGAGCCCCTTGGTACATGGCGTACAGTGGGTGTACGTTATATAGCAAACGAGAGAGGGTATAGGGCGAGTCAAAAAAGCGCCCGCAAATAACAGGTGTCCATCAGGTAACGGTAGAAGGTCCCAACAGAATTCCTCCTTGTCCTCCCAATTGGAGGTTGGACATAAGGCCAACAACCTCATCCCGTCAAAAATCACATATTACGAAACAAGAGTCGCCTCGAAACCGGACGAAAACACTAAGACAACATAGGCTACGATCAAGGATTATGAATATTGGTACATGGAACATACTAAGTTGGTATAGATCAAGGGCAGCAACGAGAACCATTAGTTGGCTGGAACAAAACAAAATGAACATAACAGCTATCCAAGAGATCAGATCGCCGGATACTGGGAACCTGAAGATAAGCCGCTCTGTGATTTTTTTACAGCGGAAGCAACAACGGTCGACAAGAATTCGGAACCGGGTTTGTAATAAAGGAGTCTCTCTGATTAAATTTCAACTAATTAGTGATCATATGTGCTACTTAACAATGACAGGACTACGGTACAATTACTCATTAATCTCAACCCACGCACCAACTGAAGAAAAGGAAGATGAAGAAAAGGACCAATTTTATGATCAGCTTACTAGACTCATAGACTCTATACCCAAGCAGGATATGCTCATACTACTGAGAGATTTTAACGCAAAACTCGATAAAGAGGAGGCACTATGTCCACGAGTAGGAAAACATAGTCTCCACGATATATGCAATGACAATGGAATACGCCTGGCAGAACTTGCAGCAACCAGTAACTTGATGGTAAAATCAATATTGTTTGACAAAGATATTCATAAACAAACATGGGTATCCAACGACCACAGGACAAAAAAAAAGATAGACCATATTCTGGCAGACGCAAGACATTTCAGTAACATAATCGACGTGAGGACAAAGAAAGGAGCTGACGCGGACTCTGATAACTTCCTGGTATGTGCAAAAGTAAGGATGAGAATTTAAAGGGCGTTAACATGACAAGGACAACCAATCTCCAAAACGTGGAAAACAGAAAGTTTAAAAAATCATACTACACACAAAAAGTTTCAGTATGAAATGTCCAACAACTTAACACAGATGCAAGAATCAGAAGATGTGAATCAACTTTGGAACAAAATAAGGAAATCAATAGTAGAAAATGCAGATAACACAATCGGAAGAAAAGCTAATAAGAAAAAAAGGAATGATACGACCTTGACTGCGAGAGAATACAAAATGAAAGAAATGCGGCAAGAATGGCTATGTTACGACACCCCACAGAAGAAAATATTGACATATACAAAAATAGTAGAAATAGAGCAAGAAGACTTATAAAAAGAAAAAAGAGAAAACATCAGACCAAAGAAATATAAGACACCAAAATCGACAGTAGAGACAGAAATAATAGGAAGTTGCTTAAAGGCATTTCAGGAAAAAGGAGAGGACATATACCATTAACAGGAAACGTCTTAAAGAATGAAGACAATGAACTAATAACGAACGCAACAGAAATAATTTATACATGGAAACAATACTTCAATGACCTCCTTAATGTGTCTAACAACGATACAGTGTCAGATAAACCAGTTTATGATACCGCTAAAATAGAAGGTAAAAAGCCAACCATCGAAGAAACCAAAAAAGCTATAAAGCGACTTAAAAACAACAGAGCACCAGGAAGCGACACAATCCCAGCTGAGATAATAAAATACGGCGGCCAAGTTCTTTATGAAAAGCTTCACAATTTTTAATATGGATCCAAGAAAAAATTCCAGACGATTGCTCACAAAACATCATTATATACCTATACACAAAAAAGGAAGTCGATTGGACTTTAAAAACTACAGGGGCATAACACTCACCAATACAGCCTACAAAATGCTATCTAATACTGCTCTTAGACCGTATAACACTGTACGCAGAGGAATGCCTGGGAAATTACCAGTGCAGATTCAGACCAAGCAGATCAAAAATTGATCAGATATTTACAATTCGTCAGTTCTAGGAAAAGGACAGGCGTATGATAGTATTATACGACATCATGTGTGGATGGCAATGAAAGAATTTGGAATTCCTCAAAAAATCATCAGTTTAACAAAAGCATGTATAGAAAACAATTATTGCTGCAAAAGAATAGGAAACCAGCTAACTGATTAATTTTCGGTCAACAACGGGCTTGAACAGGGAGATGCTTTATCGCCAATTCTTTTTGGATCAAACATGGTTCTTGATGCAGTTGTTAAAAGATCAGAGACCAAGATACATGTTTTCTCTAATTATGGACCTAATATAATAATAGCGTATGCTGACGATATTGACATTCTGGGAAAAACAACATTAACTGTGAAGGAGACCTTCATAAGGATAGACAAGAAAATATTAAAAATGGGCTTGCACATAAATTAAGAGAATACCAAATAAGACAGAATTGGTCAGGTGGTTAGGTGCTTATATAACATCGGACAATAACATGGCTAAAGAAATAAAAGTACACATCCAAAACGGTAATAAATGCTATTTCGAACTGAAAGAACTCCTGCAGTCTAAGACTTTATCAAGAACATCGAAATTGCGAATATATCATGCGATCATCAGGCCAGTAACCACCTATAAATGCGAAACATGGACCTTGATAAAGAATAACGAACTCCGCCTCCACAGATTCGAACTCAGGACAGTATCGTATAAGAACAAACGCCAAATTAGAACAACTTTATCATCAGACAGCATAAAAGAACCAAAATCCCGCAGATTACAATGGGCAGGACACGTACAGAGTGTACCAGGCGACAGGCTGATAAAAGTTGCTTGGGAAGGAGTACCAATAGGAAGAACGGGGGTCTGGCAGACCCAGAATGCGATGGAGAGACAACATCATCAAGGATGGAAGCAAATAGTACTTGCAGCCAAAACCCACCCAGGGTTGTAGAGCTACCAAGATAGACAGAGAGAGGGGGCCTACTACATCCATAAACCGGAAATTATCTTTCAGAAATATGACTACGCAGCAAATAAATGCGATGTTTGGGGACTAGGAATTTTGGAGAGGTTTTTGTAGGACAGATGTTTACATTACTCCCACCGTTGATGAGGGCACGGGAAGCGAAGAAGTTAGTGGAGACGAAGATGAGGAAGAAAATGTAGATTATCTTAGTGGGGTATAATTGCGCGCTCAGGCTAGGACCAGTCTTCATTCAAGAGAAGATGAAATTCAAATATTTGGTGAAAATGAGGAAATGGAGGAAGACGAACATAATATACCACTTTCGGAATTGAAACAAGCCTATTGATTATTTTTTGATACGGAAGTGTGCGAAATTCTTAAAAATAATTTTATTACATCTGCTAGGTCAAAGGTTGACTTTTCCTTCCATATGTCAGTTCCCGACTTAAAATGTTTTTTTTACTATCTCGTTACTTGGATATCCCACAGTGGAGAATGTTATGGGAATGTGATACAGAAACCTATATCCTTACAGTCATCAGTAGTGCCATGAGACAGAATAGATTTGAGCAAATAAAAATATACGCACATTGTGCTGACTATAATACACTCGCCAAAAATGATAAAGCTGCTAAATTACGGCCATTATTTGTTATGCTAAATAAGAGTTATATGGAAAATGCAGATTTTCAGCAACAGCTGAGCATCGTCGAAAGTATGGTTCCACATTTTGGAAGACATTCCACCAAGCAATTTATTGGTAGTATTTATGCGAGCCTCTCGGTTGTCTAAGGCAATTTGAATCATACCAGGGGAAGTAAAAAGTGCTTACAAATATGAATTTGGGTCTTGGTGGTTCTGAGTAATGTTTTTATCATCAAAATGTCCGAAGAATGTGCACTTCAAAATTTATTCTGGCCGCTATTTTTCGTCTCGAAAACTTTTAGACGCTCCTCAGCAAATAGGATATGGTTACACTGGTACAATTATCTGAAACACTAGAAAAAATTTTAGAAAACAGGCAAGAGGGACGTATAATTTCTGCTTTGATAAAGAAACAGGGATAACTGTTACAGCACGGAATGACAACAAAACTAACCGTCAATTCGTGTGATATTGTTAACCGTATTTAGCAAGCAAGCAGATGGATTGCCAAAGAAAAAAAGAAATTACCCTTGTCTTTCCCACCCTCCAGCAGATATTCCCCGCATATTAGCTAACTCTCCCTATTAGTCATCTAACTGCTCTTATTCAGTAAATAAATATATATATATATCTTATATATATATATATATATATATATATATATATATATATATATATATATATATATATATATATATATATATATATATATATATATATATATATATATATATATATATATATATATATATATATATATATATATATATATATATATATATATATATATATATATATATATATATATATATATATATATATATATATATATATATATATATATATATATATATATATATATATATATATATATATATATATATATATATATATATATATATATATATATATATATATATATATATATATATATATATATATATATATATATATATATATATATATATATATATATATATATATAATATATATATATATATATATATATATATATATATATATATATATATATATATATATATATATATATATATATATTGTATATATATAAATATATTCTACATATTTTTCTGTTTTGGCACATGTAATCATAACAAAATTGGTACTTAAAAAAACATCAGTTTTATACGATTTTATTTCACGTAATTTAAATATTTCATAAACCTGGGAAGTTTTCACGCTAAAATCAGATGTCTAACCGGGTTAGAATTTCATAAAATTTATAAGAATAAATCCTTTATCAAACTTTGTTTTAAACCCCCGTCTAAAGTTAAGCGAAACTTTATCCGTTCAATTGGATTAACTTTTAAAAATCTTATGATTTATTCATCCGATTTGTAAAACGGTATTACTAGATTTAAATTTTCATTAAATTGGACACCGGATAATATAACTTTTTGAATATTTTAGATATTAGCTCCTTATGCCTTGTTAATTTAATTGTTAAATTGAAATTCTTATAAAATGTATAAATTAATACTATTTAATTGTAAATTAATCAAAGAATTACTAATGGCCAGTATTTAATTAATAATTGCGTTTATTTTAAGTTGCCGCAATTTTGATTTTTTTAGATAATAGCTTTATCGTCGGCTAACATCTGAACAATTACAGTTTTTTAAAACATGAATTAACTTGTGTACATCATCGAGGAGCTCAGTTTAAGCTAAATGCAACAGTTTACAAAATAATAGATGGATATATGTATAATAAAAAGGCAGGATTCCCGAAAAAATTGGAAGTAGGTTTTAATTGTTTTTTAATCAAAATTTTTCCTCATATGGAGTAAGTGCATCACATTTGAAATAGATATAAAAACTAAAAAATGGCGACCGATTACGTGAGTCCTGATAAATCTTCTACTGTGTATGACAGTAAAGGAGAGGTGACCTTGTAGAAAAGCATCAAATATATAAGTCTGCTCATAATGATCTTTCTGTTTAAAGAAAAATAATTGTTGCTACAGAAAAATCCTGTTCTTGCCTACTAAAAATGCCCCAGCATGGCATAGGTGGTATAGCAGATCTACCAGAGAGCACTTAATATCTATATTAACCATATTCAAATACGCTTTGCGGAAAATCTCAAAATACCTAAAGTATTTATTTAAACTACTTGTATGAAACATAATTAAAAGCATTTTTCTAACCCTTTCTAACTAAGAGCAAGATAGCGCTTACATTCCAGAATAAATAAAAGTACAATAAAATACAAATGAAAACAGTTCACTTCTGAAATGGTGTTAACCACTTGTGAGGAAAAGTTCAAATTTAGTTTTTTGAACATAATTTGGGTGAGTCATAATTTGGGTTTAATAGACAATTTCGATACAAAGTCACATCCGGAGTTAACGTTTACAACAATACTTTTGGATTAGTTTTTACACTTAGAGCTATACACTACCTATACAAGGGACCAAGGGTAAGATAAAGTTTTACATTTCGACAAACAAATGTTCTATTTCTTCCCCATAGACTTTTTTTTATACAGTTAGATGATGAATAAAAGTATAATTTTCAGTAACATTACAGACATTAGTTTGCTTTAATATATCAATATTAGTATCTCCAATTAAAATTTGACAACCCATATCTGTTATTTAGATAAATTTCTAGATAAGTAATAATTTGTTTCTTGATAGCTATATAGCACTGATATAAAAAAAACTTGTCTGGTCCATTTTAGTTTGACCCTAATACACCTTGTTATACCTATATTACATGTTTCAGATTGTTATTTTATGTCAGAGCGAATAAATATAGCTGTGTCATCATTTCTGTTAATTTTGCTATCAAGTAAATCATAATTCGGTATTTTAAAAATTTCTTCGTGTCATATATTGTAAACGTCTCAGTAAGAACTATTATGAATATACCAGAAGTTCATCAAGATTTTTAGCTATACTACAATTATTTACATAAAATATGTTTAGAGATGAAAAAAGTTCTGCTTTTTATTTTATATGCTTTATTCATAATGCCAATGAAGTTAGAAACTTCATTGGCATTATGATTAAATGGCTTGTAATTGAAGATATTTTTACCCATTTGAATTTTTAAATATAAATCTAAAAAAAATTATAATGAAAGGAAAAAAACATAAATTACGTATATACACAGTTTTGAACCTAAAAAACTAAAGTTGTTTAATTTAGAAATAAAATAATGAAGCAGTCACAAACCTAGATAAATTAAAAGCAATAAATAAATATAAGAATCTTCATGATTTTACATTGAGAATATTTACACTTACTAGTTTCCAACTATGGAAGCTACTTTTTGCAATTTTTTCTTGGTACTTGCTGAATACTTGTTGATCTCGATCTAGTACTTCTGAGAGTTTGATAATTTAGTGGCTGTTTTCTACGTGCTTTAGGTTATAATTTTAGATTTAGTTCAGAAATATTTGGCTTTTCGGTAACTTTTGTTTTCTTTGGTTCTATGGTCTGGACTTCTTTATGAATAAAAGTTTTCTCGTCACTGCTTGAGCTATCTGATTCCTTATTATTTATTACTGGGGTGGGCGGGGCACTTGAGTTTGGAAAAAGAAGCTGTTTGTCTCGGGTTGGCTCTAAGAAGGTGGACTTCTCTATGTTTCTCAGACTGTCATATGTGAATTCGTCATTCCCAACAATAAGTTTAGGTTTGAGAATTTTGGAGGGAAAATCGTTTTATTTAGCAATTTGTAAATAATCGTGAAGTCTTAGTTTGCACCTTTTTTTCCTGTGATAAATCTCTAGCAATGCAATGTCCCTTAACGTTTAGTTTTTTAAACATTTTTACTCTCAGAACCTTAATCAAAACTGATCGATTTCCTGTGGTCTTAATTTTTAACAATATTCTATAGAAATAATATTGAATCAGTTAAGTAAATTGAAAACCACAAAACAGCACTTCTTAGAAAGTAAAGTGAAATGCTAAGAATTAGTATTTAATAAAGCCAGCTAGCAACTGACTAAATCATAGTTCTCGTAAATATTTTCTTTTTAATTTGATTTTGTAGCAAGTTTTTAGCTTTTTGTTTTTAAAAATATCCATAGTTTTCGATTCAGATATTTAAAAAATTAAAATGCAAAAACACTTACACAAAAACTAAATAAATAGGTTTGATATACTTATATCCGATGAAATAAAAAGCCTCATATATAGATATAGATACACAGTACCTACTGGTGTTAAGATACATGAATTAAAAAAATAAAGTCATCTTAAAAAGCAACACAGCTGGGAGAAATCCTCCTAAAAGTATTCGAATCATAAATACGAATTCTGGCAAAGGATTCGAATCCTCTTGATAACAAAAAAGTATCCAATTCAGTTTCAAACATTTACTTGGAAGTATAATGTTAAAAATTAAGAAGTTTCAAGTTGTAATTTATGTGAACAATAATATATGTATATACTTTAATTCTATATAGCAAAGCTAATGTTTAATTTGTATTATATATAAACCAAGCTATTTTTTTGAGTTTTCCTTCGTTCTTAAATTAAGACTGATTTGATACCAACCATATAAATCCCGGGACTTAGATGGTTGATTAAAATAAACAAAATGAATGGTGTTTAACAGTGTTCGTACTTATTTATTCATCTTAATACAAGCAGTACTTATATACATAAAGAAAAATTAACTTATTTAAAAATGTAACTATATAAAAACAAAATATCTACAAACTCTAATCCAATTTTTTTTTATCCGGATTTTATCGAAATTCAGGGTATTTTCAGATCTTGAGTACCTAAATAAAATGATATATGGATATAGAAAATAAATATTATTTTATTTACTATTCAAATTTTAATTTTAAATGTTTTAACATGCTACGGTCATGCTGGAAATTTTTGCTCTTTACTTAACTTGTTGCCAACAGTTTTTACTTTGTTTTACTCTATCTAGCATACTTATAATCCTTAATCTTTCTACTTTTCCATAGTCTCTCTTGACTAAGTATTTGATCAAAAAGATGGATTTACTATGTTTACACTGGAACTTATAGTAGTAAAATCTGAATTTTATCTTATTAAACTACACAAATATTAATTAAACATAGTTATTTCGTACTGTTTGAGCCTGATCCAATTTCCTGTCTATTGGGATTATATTTCTAAATCAATTCTGGTATTATGTAACATACACGTATTTAATTATTTTAAATTTTTGTTCCCTTCTTTTTATGTTTTCATGGTATCGCTGTCAGGTATGTTCCTTATATATATATATATATATATATATATATATATATATATATATATATATATATGTTGATATATTATTTGCAATGACATGGAAATAAAAATTGACTCTGCTTTTTACATTTTTCAAGAATCCGTCATTGCCGCTCGAGCTTAGTGTGTTTGCCGAACTTTTACTACCAGATTAAAAGCGATATCATCCTTTATTATTTATTACAAAAATAAACAAGTATTATATCAGGTTGTCCCTATTGACTCGGGGTGCGTATATTAGTCGTGTGCGTGACCTTAGGTGTCTAGTCCTACACACTTATGTTAGATCCTATATTACTATTATCATAACCTTGACAGCTATTTTTTACTAACAAACGTCCGCTAGTCCGATATATCCAGTTACGGATACATATGCTACACATTATACCTGTAAAAATCTCATTTAAAAAAATTTAGCTATTTAAAAGTCAAGAATACTAGACGCTTTTTGGACAGCTGCAAAAATATTTCTCTAAAATAAATGAGATTAAAGGTTACAAGAAACTATGAAACCCGTATCTAAAAATTTTAAGCAGTTCAGAAGTTATGGGGAAAATTATGTCAATTTTTTTTCAATTACCTCAATAAAACGTACCTACCGTATTTGAAAATCAAATTACGGTAAACATTTTTTTTTGACAGATGTTAAAAGTTACATGAAAAAGTTTACAAGGACACAGTTTCTAGCTGAATTTGCATCTTTATAGCTACTTTTTTTCCTCTACAAGATGACACACTTAGATTTAAAATCCGAGGTCTTATCATCAACTTATTTTTTTTTTTAATATTTTTTATGTTATTTTTAAAAAGCGTTCGACTTCACAAAACTAACAATGTATCACACTTAATGTTTGAACAGCAAATTGAAGCTGATTTCTGGTTTGTTTTACGGGAATCTTCAAAAATACTTAAAATTCCACCTTTTTCAACTAATTATTATCCGACATTAAATTACGCAACTTTGTCCTAATTTAACCGTCCTTGTATCCCTTACCCTTTCCGAGATCCTAATGCTCGTACCTCAAATGTGTAACACAGAGACATTATAAGAAAATGCTCCGGAAAGCTAATTATGTGTCTCCCTCATAATACATACAAGATTTTATGATTTTTCAGAAATCATCGGTAAAATTAGATACAAAATCGAAGACAAAAAAACTCGAAAATCTACCCTTTCCAGTAATGAGTATACAAAATTTAAAAGTATAGTTCAAACATTGAATAAGAATTTTAAAAGTCGATAACTTCTTCGGAAGAACATATTCAAATTTACACCAATTAATCAAATAAAAACGGTTCAAAACATAATAAATAATCATCATATTGTTAAAATACAATGCCGTTATCAAATATATGTAAAATATGATGTTAGGATATTACTAATTGCAAAACTTCGATTTTTGTTTAAAAAAAAACTAATAATCAAACACTTACAATATAAAACGTAGATGTGATCACTTCACTTAAACTACGTTTATATTTTCTTCGATGTTTCAATAACTTGGGCAACTTCTCACTGAAAAACACAGTCTTCTTATCACAAGAGAGTTCTCTGGACACAATGAAAATTCACATACACTTAAACTCCTAAGCTTAAAATACAAATCGTCATTGCATAAACATAAATCGAACCGATAAAAAATATCAGAGAAATATTTGCTTTAAACAAACCAAAATTCAGTCGTGACATCTATCACAAATGACATATCAAATATCTCTGTAAATTTTATTACCATCCTAGGCCAAAGCCACCTATCATTTCGCGACGTATGGACCGGTACCGATAGATTTTTGACCGATATGTGAATTTTTTTGCATGCATTAATTTAACCGTTAAAGTTATAAACTCGAAATTTGATCTACCTAAAAATATCTTGTTTCGTAAAAAAAAATATCCTCGGGCTTAGATATATTAGTTTCTTTGTAATACAGGATAATGTTTAAAAATGTATTCATTCTTGGGAAGTTTGGTGAAAACTTCACTTCGTTAGTGCACCCCCTGTATGTAATCCAGGACCCTTCTTAAATAATTCATTTTATGTAACTTTTTAAGCACTTTCCGGTGCCCTAATTATTTTTCTGACCACTAGTTTTTTCGACAAAAAAGAAAAAGAACTAGGGTAACTTGGGGGAGATGGTGAATAAAACTTTATTAGACCCCATTTTTTCAAAAAAATATATTTAGACAAAACGAAACATGTGTATGTTATTGCATATTGGTAAACTTAAACAAATACAGATAAATTAAATACCATTTGGCTTACGAAAATAAACAACTCAAATAAAAAAAAACAGCCCATTCACCATCTCACCCATATGTAAGGGTTAGTTGGTGAATGATATACGGGTGATATGGTGATTATAAAAATAGCAATTATGACGTCACCACTTTAGTTTTTTTTGTGTTTGGACACAAATTTTCCACATATATCACAACTATTTCCATATTTCGTGCAATCTTCGTGTAACCAGCGCTCGCAACGCACACACTTAATCCAGGCGACGCTTTTCTTGGTGGCTTTGTATTCTTCACCACGTCCTGCGCAGTAATCATTGCCATCATCACTTATTTCTTCTTCATCGTCTAGCTCAGGTTCGCTTTCGTCTGAAGTGTCTGGAATTTCTAACTTCTTCTTTTTGAACGATGTTTTAGTTTTTTTCGCCATCTTCTTTTCTTTTGCCCTTTTGTTGCTCTGTAACGCCATTTTCTCCCTTAAAATCTTCAGGTTATTTTCTGTATTTAAAATTGAAGCTAAATTTGCGTCTCTTGCGAACAGTTTCAACTCTAGTTAAATTTGATACGACTTGAAAGTACTGCAGCTGGGTAACGGTAACTCATTTCAAATTTGATTGGAAACTCCTGGTTCATGAGAATTTGGAATTTGGTCGCGGTTATTGATTGTAAATGACTGATGTGATGGGCCTGGCTGAGAATTTTCTACCTGTGTAGTTGGTGAGGGTAGTGAAGAGTCTGGTTGGCTAGTTTCTGTTTGAGGTACAACATGTGTTACGAAGGCATGGTCCGAAACGACATGGGGATCAAATGGAACAATACCTGTTGCGCGGAATCCTGATATTCCATTATTGACGATGGCTGCTTTTATCCGTGCCTCACATAGCAATCTACCAAATACAAGCCTAGTGATTTTCCTTGTAGGATTCGCTTTTATAAATAAGGCATAGTAATAAAATGTTTTTAAAGATTTGTAAAAAGACCTATCCAGCGGTTGCAAGTAGTGGGTAGTATGGCTGGGGAGGCAGCATTAATATTTTTCCTGTCGGCTTTCTTGGTAAAAAATGATTCTTTAGCCATAAGAAAAAAATCTCACTTGTCACATAAGCTGATTTTTGTAACATATAAATAACCGACCCGGGTGGCATGCCACCCTGGTACTCCGGTTTTTTATTTTTTCCTTTCAAAACACACACTGGTGGCAAAAATACACCTTCTCCATTACAACAAGCAATCACGGAAATAGTTTCGCCTTTTTCTCCAGAGGTGATACTGGAAACAGACTTCGAACTCTTAGCAGCCACGACATACCCAGGTTTATTATTCAGCTGGAGTCCGGTCTCGTCAATATTAAAAATATTTCTTGGTTTATTAATTAAATCGTGTTCGACTAGGATGTCTTGCAGTAAATCAAAGTATTTCAACACATTTTTTGTGTTCATATTTTCAGTACGAGCTTGCGAAATTCCCTCAGATTTTCTGACAGAAAGTTCAGCATTACGACTGTTCTGTTAATCTGTAGGCCATCGACCGTACTTCATTCCTTGTTGGTGCAAAACCATACCTCTGAAGTTTCTTTTCATTTTACGCACCTAATATTGACGATAGACCCAGAGACTTTTTGTGTAGGCAATTGTTCGTAGTTCTTCGTTTTAGTGTGGACCATGGAACACCATATGCTTTTGAAGCCATATTTAGAGACATTTCATCATCTTGAACGGCACTCACTGCGTTTCTTAATGCTTCTTCTGTCCATTCCCCTCGGGTGATGCCTTGTTTTCTTTTATAAAATGTCGGCATTGTATGTAATCCAAAAATATATATCATTTATATTTATATTTCCAATTGAATATAAAGGTCAACATCTATCACACAACTAAATTCTCCATCTATCCCGTTTTATGGGAGAGATGGTGAATTCTTTTACAAATAAACTGGTAGGGATTCTCTTTAGTTGTGAGGTTAGAATACACGTGTGGACTTTAGATCATGAGAATACGCAATAATTTTATCTTACCTGCTATTTAAACCAACGATATTGAACGTAAACTCCCGACTCTGAATAAATTCTAGGTATCACGAAATAATTTGCTTTAATTTTCTCACAAACCGAAGAACAATTTTACACGTATATTTAACACAGCTAGTAAATCAACTCAACAGAACACAATTTCGGCATTGCCAGCGACATCTATCGAATGGAAGGCGAAAAAATGCCGTTCACCGTCTCACCCGGTTCGCCATCTCCCTCCAAGTTACCCTAAAAAATTATTTTTTTTATTTCTTTTTCGAAAAATTTTAGTTTTCCTTCAAAATTTCTATTTTTCTCGCCATCTTTCTGCCAGAAATGAGGTTTTTGTTCTCCTAAATATTTCCTATAAAAAACATCTCTTGGAAAATTTCGATAGGACTCACCCATTTTGAGATATAAGCCCGGCAAACACCCTTTCTCCGAAGGAAAAAAAATTTTAAAATCATCAAACAAAATCAAAACCCAACCAAAAACAATAGGGTTCTGTAAGAACGGAAAAACCATCGTTCCAGAAAATTTCGTCAGAAAAAAATTAAAATTGCGACCTCAACCGGGTTACATCGAAGTTGACTTTTTTGGTCAACTTTGCGGTACCATATCTTCCGTATCAAATGTTTCAAACAAGTCTCGAGATCCACAACTCTTCTAAAAATACATATCAAATTCAATGTCCTATCTCAAAAGTTTCCGAGGTATGCCTGCCGAAAGGTCGAAAAACACGGTTTTCTGAAATGACATACGCCACACCAGGTTTTCGTCCCTGAGTTTCAAGATATAGATTACCACGTAATATATTTTTAAACTGACAATTAAAAAGCTAGCAATTAACTGAAACCGAATCAGTGTTAGCCGTAATTTAAAACTAATTTATTTTTTGTTTTTTAATTCCCTCGTAGTAGGTCAGCCTGTCGGTCTATCTGTCTACTTATTCGATTAACTTCAAATTTTGGTAAAAAATCAATATGTCGGAACAAAATGTTGGCCTTACAAAATATAAAAAAATCATTATTATGAAACTACTTATCAAATCTCGAGTCAAATGTACAAAATATGTGCAAATATAAAATGTGATACAGGGATAAACTGGTAAAATTTTTGTGTAAACCCATTATGGTAGAACAAAATGGCGGTCTAATGAAATGTTTAAAAATTCAGTACCAAAAACTACTTATCCAACTGAATTGGAATTTTATACAAAAATCAAGTGTTATAGATATGGATAGAATGGTAAATTTTTAGTGCGAGTCCTATATGACAAAATATAATAAAATATTCGGCAATATTCTATTTGTTAGGATAAAACCTTCTTTTTATGGGAGAAAATAATAATATAATTAAATATCGTATAAATTAACAAAAAAGTAATTTCGCCGTACCCTGGGAAACATTGAGGAACATGTTTACTGATAATCTATTTTTTCTTCAGGTTAATTTCGGATAATCTAAATTTTAATAAATATTGAAAATACAAAATATCTTTATTCTTGACACAAAACATTTCTTGTGATAGTGAGTGAAGTGTATCGGAGGGGAGCAGGGATTTTAATTGCACGAAATTCAATTTTACTAAATATTTAAATTTGTATAATATTTAGTTTTTAAATATCTAGAGAGGACGCTTTTTATATTATATTATTACCATGATTTTGACAAAATTCCATATGCAATCGACACATTAGTTAATGGTATGGTTCATTAGGGACGTCCAAAATTTTAACCTAGGTTTAGGCCGCGAAAACTTTAAAGCTGACCATTGCAATTAAACTTTTTGTAAATATAATTGACAATAATACAATAAAAAATGCTTAAAAAAATATAATCGACTGTAGAAAAAAAACAAAAAGTAAAAAAGAATATTTTATTTTATTTTGAAAATTCGTCAAGTCGGCGTCAAAGTAATAAAGACCGTAAATAGAATTTATTCTCATGGTATTTGACTCAAGATACTCAATACATAGATATCTTGAAATTTGGCTATATACACGTGTTTCTGACTTAAGGTCTTCATTAGTGAAATCAACTAAACTGCTGAAACTTTGAAGTGCACGAAGGATATTTTTACTAGAAATTCAAAGTGAAATATTTTCAATATGGATGAAGATTTTGAGTTGCAGTTTTCGGCTTTTGTTTAGTGGATATCTAATACATAGCAGCCTCAGGACACCATAGCAACCGTCTTATACAGAGGCTTATATAAGACCCTGTCATTTTCTTTAAGTTTCTTTGACCAGAATTCTTATTATTAAAGATTTTTTCTTCTATTTGTCCAACCAAAATAGTCCAAAGCTAGGTACGAAAATAAAATTTCTAGCGATTTTGAAATTTTTTCTTCGCTTCCGACATACAATGAATTTTCGAAAAATTGATTATTTTTAAATAATCTGATGAACAAAGTCCACTTATAGTAATCAAATATATATCTATGAGATCATAAACAAGGTTAGCACCCTTAAATTTTCCGACATGAATATTGTATAGGGTTCACCAAAACCTAAGAAGGGGACGTTAAATAGTGATTTGTTGGGTTTGGTTTTTTATCAGTTTTGAATTCGATGTAGTTTTAGTAATAATGGACATTTTTACCGAAGCATATTTTTTACATTTGAAATTTGCTGTAGTCCTTTCACAGATCATCGCCAGATTGCACAAAACTTAATTGTTGTTTCGAATATTTAACCGAGCTTTCGGATTTGACACGTTGCTTACAGAAATCTAGGAAGTTGCTGCCAAATTTGACATTCCGTTAAACATTCTAAATTTAATTGAGCTTTCTGCAACCGGCCGATAGCCTTTAATTAAATAAATCGCGTATATCATTATACTGTTTACCCATCATTTCGAATTAACTGAGAATATGTCCCAATAATACAGTGGGTAACAAAGATCTGGAATACTACCTACCTTGCGGAGCAGAAATTCAACATTGTTAAAGTTTAAAATCGGTAGAGATTTTGGTGCACCCTGTATACAATATTCATGGTAGAATACCTAAGGGTACCAACCCTGTTCATAATCTGACGGACCATACTGAATCTGATTGTCATAAGTGGGCTATGTTCAGCAGACCATTTTTAAAAAAATCAATTTTTCTAAAAAATCACGTACAACGGCCAAATACCGTAACTTAAAATCATCCGTATTGAAAATATCTCACTTTGAATTTCCTTGGTGAATTCGAAGTTCCAGCAGTGTAGTTGAAAGACGAGTACAACAACAAATGTCGGTTTTGTTCCTGTTGGGCCTCTGGTGTGGTTTTGTTGCATTGAGTTTTGGCGCTAGTTGCACCCGTCTTTCAACTAGTTGATTGTACTGATGAAGACCTTAAGTTAGAAACACGAATCTTTAGTAAGCCAAATTCCAATGTATTTTAGGGGTCGTCGCAAAGAAAATCATTTTTTTACTATAACATAGATGTCTTGTTGCGTGATTAACTATTTAAAAACTAGTTTGACGTGGGCTTGATAAAAATCTAAATTTCAAAATGAAATAAAATAATACTTTTTGCTGTTTAGTGCTTTTTTATTTTATTTTTAATTTGTATTTACTTGAAGAACTAAAGTTGAATTATTCAAACTTTCCACGTTTGTGACGTTTTGATATTGTGCGATGTTTAATTTAATTAAGAAAACGTCGTGAACTTACTTTACTGGCAAAAGAGGGACTATCCAAAAGTTTGTGTTCAGTAACAAGTAGCATTGTCATATTAATTTTCTAAACAATGGAAAAATCTGAATGAAAATCAGTTATTTCTAATAGAGTATTGATATTTTCAATTGAAATAGTCGGTTTTGTATTTTACTTATTTCTTGTTCCTAAAAACCTCAAAAACTATATAGAATATGATATTTTTAAAGTGCCCTTCTTTTTCCCTGTGCATCCCCCTCCAACACTTATTGAGAAAAGAAATATTTTTGTGCCAAGAATAAAGATAGTTAATGTTTTTAACATTCATCTAATTATTGCCTCTTAAGGCATCCCGTGCGCTCTCGAGGTGAGTCGCTCAGGAGATACTATAGAATGAAACTCGTATTTTATAAAACAAGGTAGAGCTTTGTATTCTCTGGATTTGATACATTTAGTTATAGAAATAGCACGTGCATCTTCTTCTTATTTTGAGGTCTTTTTGAATAAACAATCGTACTGAGGCTTTAAGCGACTTGTGTGTATAAACTTTAGTAAACAAGCTTAAGAAGGATTTTTTTAGAATGTTTTTCCCAACAGGTAGGTACTTTGGGGCAGCTCTGGAGAAAAGTGGGACAATCGGGATGAGATTAGTTATCCGAAAAGCGTTTCCCAACTGGTAGATACTTTGCGGTAGCTTTGGAGGATAGTGGGATAATCGGGATGAGCTTAATTATCCGAAAGGCAAACCGGTAGGTCCTTTGTGGAAGTTTCAGATTAACTTAGTGTTGGAATGAGACTAAAGGCAAGTATCTACCGTATTTCGAGTCGCCTTTGATAATCGACATACTGCTCATTCTCAGCGAAGTCAAACGGACCATGTCCTAGTTAATGTTTTCATTAATAAATCTAGGCAAAATAGAGTTAGGAAAATCTTAGTGTGGATAGTATTTGATTAAATTTAAGTTATTTATTAAACTATTAACCCTAAATTCAAAGCGGTTGGTGAAATTTTAGATAAATATTTGGACTTTCAATTTCACAAATATATTTTAGCCTATTGCACGTTTTTACTAGTTTATTATCACTGTCTTCCCGTTTATAGATAATAAGCCTTATCATTTAGCAGAGCGAAAAATGTAAAAAGCCAAAACAGCTCTACTTCATTTTCAAATATCTATAGGGTCATTAGATAGATAGTTTACTGATTTTCCTTTCAACTACTTACCACCGAAAAATAAAGGAAGCTTCCACTATTTTCTTAAAGTTTTTTTTAATTAAATTAATGAAAATCACACCCCAAAACACTTGGAATCCTGAAACACTTCCCCAAACAACTGCAACACCGCTAAGTCAGAAATGTTATAAACTTAGTAGTAAATACTACCTTATTTATTTACAATTTAAGCATAAGAAGTTTTTATACATCCCTATATTTGACCACTTTTCGTTTCAACTTGTTTCAATATCTGTGGATCTATGTAATATGATTATTTACTGTTTTCACGTTGTTTTTGTGACGTGTTGTTTAATTTTACGTACTATTTATTTATTTAATTTAAAGGCTTTTAGTTAGTAATTAGGATATATTTTTCTGATAGGTCTGATGATGCCCGATCGGGCGAGACACGTGTAACCAGTTTTATTTTATTATAAACTTTGACTGAGACCGAGACTTAGTGTCTGTTTACTGTTTAATTTAGAAACAGGTCTCTTTGTGAATAATGGATGATTCACTAAAAGTAGAATACTCCTTGATATGTATCGTAATATTTGGAGGGTAGCACTCTTTCTTGGCTTGGAGAATATGATTATATGCAGGGTAAATATCTACGTTTTGTAATTTAGCTTGCATTCTGATGACAATGTAAGAATGCTTAGTTAATCTAGCATTAACGAATATCGCTAGAGTTTTCTCCTTAGTATACTGCTTTGGAACTAGTGTCTTGTAAAAACCTTCTTAAGTTTAGTAGTATTTTCCTTCGATTCCGATATCTGTCCCAAAACAAATGCGCTATTTTTCTTTCCGGAGATATTGAGGAAAACTTGCGCAGCGTACACAAACTGCTCAGAATGATTTTCAGCGATAATATTTTTTACTTTTTCTAGTTTGGATCGTTTTGAATTTTCACAAAATGGTTTTGGTTTCTTTTCTCGATGAGGTTTATCATCACTTTTAATTAAAAATAGGTTATTTAACCAGTTTCGGTAAAAAGTCTCAAAGCGATTGTGATTTCTGCATGACTTCAACCATTTAGCCTTAAAATTGGTGTAGAAATTAATAATTTGTTTCTTTATTTTTAGTTTAAGATTGTTAGAAATATTTGCAAATCTTGGAAATTGCAAGATGTGTTTGGTGAAATTTTTTTGAGTTTTACCATGGCCTTTAACCAAGTTATAAAGAGTTGCGTTGGTGAGCGGTTCTGGCAGATCTAGAATATAAGCAATATGCCAGATTTAATTAAGAATAAAATGTTAAATAAAAACACCTTATAAGTAAAATTAAGTTTTCTTTTTAATTGCAAGCACGATTCAAGTTATCTAAATAAAATTATCTTTAATTTGATACCCCGCAAGCCATGATTTGTATCAAAAAAGCGCACCCACAATGACAAAGGAGTCGAAACTCATAATCCCCTTTTTTGTTAGCATTCGCGAGGGTTACAAAATCAGGAAGCTTCAATTAAACAAATGGCTGGACAGACATCTGTGAGATCTATTGTCATATTATGTTTGCAGAATAAATAATGAAAACAACTTACCTTCCATGCTATCCAAACCCAAAATGACACGCTAGTTTTGTCACTCACACTGAATGATATTTATTAATATATTACTACTATTATTATTATTATAAACATACAACATTTAACAGAACTACAAAAAATATTCAACAAAGCTGACCCACTATGACGTTTAAAAGTTTAAAAGTGAAAGTTAATTAGCTTAGCTTAAATTTCTAACGCGCAACGCTCAGTTTCTTTTGCTTCATGGCACTCTAAATTCTTAGAGTCGCACTTTGAGAGCCGTTGTCATAGAAACTGGTGTTTAAGTACACACAAACAATGCATCGTTTGACGTCATGCCTAACAAAAAATTTTATTTACGTTTGAATTAGTGTTAGAATTTTTTTGAATTGTATAAGTTGTAGCAGCTAATTTCTTCATAGGATATAAGAAGAGGGTTCAGACTTGATCGTACAGCAGATCAGTGTTTAAATATTGCTAAATATAATACAATTTGTATCTACACAAATTATGCATTTTTCATCAAATTAGACTATTTTGTAGGGCTGTACCAAAGGGCTTTAAAAACCAAAATTGACCAAAATCCTATCATATGAAGGGGAAACATTTGTATTTTGAGTACCTACTCAAATGTTTATATTATGTAATATATGGATTGCAAAATATACTTTTTGTCATACTCTTAAAACAATCTAAAAAACAAAAAACAGTTTTGTCACTCACACTGAATATTATTTATTAATATATTATTATTATTGTTATTATTATTATTATACACATACAACATTTAACAGAACGACAAAAAATATTCAACAAAACTGACCCACTATCACGTTCAAAAGTTTAAAAGTGTAAGTTAATTAGCTTAGCTTAAATTTTTAACGTGCAACACATAGTTTCTTTTGTTTCATGGCAGTCTAAATTTTTACAGTCGCACTTTGAGAGCCGTTGTCATAGAAACTGCTCTTTTAAGTACACACAAACAATGCATCGTTTGACGTCATGCCTGACAAAAAGTTTTTTTTACGTTTGAATTAGTGTTAGATTTTTTTTGAATTATATAAGTTGTAGCAGGTTGTAGCAGCTAATTTCTTCATAGGCTATAAGAAGATGGTTCAGACTTGATCGTACAGCAGATCAGTGTTTAAATGTTGCTAAATATAATACAATTTGTATCTACACAAATTATGCATTTTTCATCAAATTAGTCGATTTTGTAAGCCTGTACCAAGGGGCTTTAAAAACCAAAATTGACCAAAATCTTATTATATGAAGCGGAAACATTTGTATTTTGAATACCTACTCAAATGTTTATATTATGTAAGATACGGATTGTAAAATATACTTTTTGTCATATGCTTAAAACAATATAAAAAACAACAAAAATTTGTAATTTTGAAACCATGACCATTTATAAATGGTCAAGAAAGCAACATTTATTTTTTCCAATTTCCGCGCGGTAATATTAAGTCCTGGACCAGTGTGCGACGTGGCCGGTTGCACTCTCCATGATTTCTTGAAGTAAAAAATTAAATTTCAGCTAAAGCTCTCGGTCTGAGTTAATTATATCAAGCTCTTTAATTTATCAATTTTAAAATATTTTATCTGGTAATTTATAACTCGTATGTCTGAAATAGCTTATTTATTTAGGTAATACTTTAAATAATCTGATCACAGTAGCAGTTTAGCAAACACACTATATCGAGGGGCAGTGGTGCATTCTGGAGGAGGAAGAATATAAATAAAGGGGTTTATATTCATTACCATATCATTGCAAAATACTATCTTATTAAAATTAAAAAAAAAGTTACTTGTCACTTTATTAATTTTCAGTTTCTTGATATTTAATTTAATCAATTCCGTTTAATGTTTTTTTTAGAGGGAATATAGAGGAGATTTATAAAATGATACTAATTTGATATGCTAAAGAGATATGGCAAATTAAAAATAAATCTGTCTTTTTTACGAAAAAATTTAATAAAATATCATCCTAAAATTATTTAAATATATTTGTAAAATATACCGCCCTTTCAGTGAAATTAAATTTTTATATTTTGCATGGATACATTTGCATGCGTAAAAAAATCCGAACATATTATGTTTGATTAAAGTTTATACATACATATTGAATTCTGTTTGAGAGATTACTACTTGAGATTCAATATCTTCAACGTAAAAAAACTCTTCAAAAATTGTTCGAGTAACAACTTAAATAGATACATTTTACTCAAAATTTGATTAAATAGAATATGCCTGCTTAATCTCGCATATCTCTATATATAGTCAAAACTAATTAAATTGTAAATGTTGGGATTAGAGAATTGATATATTATGCAACTGTGCAACAACTGTCGAAACATGCACATTTCGTACTAGTGTGGCA
Organism: Kuschelorhynchus macadamiae; assembly: GCA_030620095.1. Lineage (NCBI taxonomy): Eukaryota > Metazoa > Arthropoda > Insecta > Coleoptera > Curculionidae > Kuschelorhynchus > Kuschelorhynchus macadamiae. The sequence continues at coordinate 1,044 of JAUTXW010000852.1, read as the reverse complement.
ATTTGGAGTTGAGGCGAGTGCAGCAAACACACGGGTTTGAAATGTGCTTTTCGCACGTATTTCACATTATATTTTTTTATGAATGCATAGAAAACTTTTTGAAAATTAAATTAGTAATAAAATTATGATGCATTATTCCGCGGAGCATCATTGCAATGCAAATTTCTCATTTCTCACGATGTGATGTCACACGGTGAGAAATAATATTTTTATAGTCTATCGTAGCGTCACACTGCAGCCAACAATTAAATAAGTCATGAAGTTAAGCTTTTGCCTACAGTGTGGCGCCACACAATTTAATTAAATTAAGTGCATTAAAAGTGCATGTTTCGACAGTTGTTGCACAGTTGCATAATATACCAATTCTCTAATCCCAACATTTACAATTTAATTAGTTTTGACTATATATAGGGATATGCGAGATTACGCAGGCATATTTTAATTAATCAATTTTTGAGTAAAATGTATCTATTATACTCGAACAATCTTTTAAGAGTTTTTTTACGTCGAAGATATTGAATTTCAAGTAGAACAGTAATTCAATATGTATGTATAAACTTTAATCAAACATAATGTGTTCGGGATTCTTTTACGCATGCAAATGTATCCATGCAAAATATAAAAATTTAATTTCACTGAAAGGGCGGTATATTTCACGAATATATTTGAATAATTTTAGGATGATATTTTATTAAATTTTTTCGTAAAAAAGACAGATTTATTTTTAATTTGCCATATCTCTTTAGCATATCAAATTAGTATCATTTTATAAAGCTCCTCTATATTCCCTCTAAAAGAAAACATCAAACGGAATTAATTAAATTAAATATCAAGAAACTGAAAATTAGTAAAGTGACAAGTAGCAATTTTTTAAGTTTAATAAGATAGTATTTTGCAATGATATGGAAATGAATATAGACCCCTTTATTTACATTCTTCCTCCTCCAGAATGCACCACTGCCCCTCGATATAGCGTGTTTGCTAAACTACTGTTGTGATCAGATTATAAGTGGTAACATCATTTAAAGTTATTTTTAAGTGTGT